>BCLG01000056.1:20492-66747 GCA_001602295.1 Zoysia matrella
ATATTTTATTATAATTTGCTTTATCATTGAAGTTAATAAAAAGTAACTTACAATTTTTTCACATTTGAACAATTTTTTGAATAATATGAATGGGAAAAATATTTTTTACATATACTAAGGAGCCACAAATGAAAAATAAGAGTTTAGAGACCCAGATGAGAGTAAAATAGTTTAGGATGCTTGAAATAAGTTTAGGGTCCTAGATGAGATAGAGGCAATAGTTTAAGGTGCCAGAAATGTAAAATCAAGGGCTGCTGGTGCATTTTACTCTATAATTATAATTATATTATGTAGTTACAATTATGTAACATAGTTATATTGAATTATAAGTATGTAATATATAAAATTATAATTATAATAAAAAATATAATTATATGTAATTATGTAATATATATATATAATTATGTAGTATATATATTATATTTATATTACATAATTACACTTATATAATGTTATTATAATTATATTATAATTTATATAAACCGGCGCCCATAGCCGGCAAAAGCAAGTCCAAACTTGTTTTTGCTTTTATACTGAAGAAAGCTGCTTTCTCGGAAGAACTTTTAGAAAAGTTCACCCCTTTTGATTATGCATCAAAAGATTCTTGTGAAAATGCATGAGCATGTATCCATCTATATGATAATCGACATGTTGTATTTGTGCCTACCTCTGAAGATGAAGAAATAAGAGCTTCCCTAACAGATGCTTTAAAATGATCGGATGCTTTAAAATTTAGTAATATACAGCATGAAGTTTCTCCAGCAGGAACTTTAAAAACATCTGGTGCTGTAAATTTTTTTTGAAATTCTTTATATTTGCTTCATCATGCTTTATATTTAGAGCATCAAAGATGATACTTTATCCCATGCTTTATCTCAATATGATGTTGGCGGGAGCCAACTGTCCATTCCACCGTCGCTTCCACGACTGTCGAAGGTCACGATCAGGCTGCTCTCGAGCTCGCCCCGCATCTGTTGGCCATTTGCCTGTGCACTGCTTGCCTCCCTTGAGTTTCTCTGGGGAGCTCCAGCAGCACGTCTCACGCTCGCGGTTGGTGGTTCATCTTCGTGGCTCCAGCGGTGCGGGGGGCAGTTTGGCAGAGTAGGCCATTGCTGAGCGAATGAGGAAGTAGGTGGGCCCCGCCGCAAGCTCCATGATGCAGACTGCATCATTGCCAGCGAATTCATGCTATTTCATCGGGGAGCTCGACTAGGAGGAGTACTTTCAGGAGTACTCTGCTGAGGAAGCCGTGGTCTTGGAAGCTCAAGTTGATGCGCAACTCAACCTCAGACTGAAGTTGATAGTTGAAGGAGAACAATGTTCATGGCATGGCAACGGAGCTTTCTCGTGGTCAGGGCCTTGGTCACCATGGCCACCTCAGGTCTCGGACTCAAGTTGCTTATGCAGGTGGTCGGTGGCTTCTTTGTCCCCAACTTCGGCAAAATGGCTCAACATGGTTGATGGCCTTGAGATGCTCGGCGAAATGCCACAGAGGTGAAAACAATTATAAAGCTTCAGTTTTAGAGAACCTGCTACAACACATACCTCGAATCTTTAAAATCAAGTTTTACATATCCTTTAAAACTGAATATAAAGATTCATTTTAGAGCACCTGCTGGAGATGCTCTAAGTATGCCAAGTATGCTCTACACAGGTCCACAGCCAGCTGAAACAGCGTCTGGCAGCGTGTTTAACTGATGTCTATGAAGAGATTAGTCAATCTGCATACATATAAAAAAAATCCTTAGAAGTTAATGAACATATATATATATATATATATGTATAATGTATCCACTAGCTGCTAATATGCCTATAAATGTTGTTTTCTGTTTCTTAATATGTACTCCAGCCGGTTTTAAATTATGGGATAATTGCTTTTTTGACCCTATTTTGAAGTTTAATAGCCAATTTGACCTTAAAATTTCTACTTTGCCAATTTGACCCCACTTTTGAAAGTTGAAGGATCCGTTTGACCCTACTTTCTCACAACGTTAGAGTTATAACAGATGATGAATTAAACAAATTAAAAATAAAATGGAAAAGAATAGAATCACTTATGAAGGACCAAATTGCCCCTGCTACCCTTTATTTGATCTCCCTCTTCGTCTTCCTCGCTCAGAAGCAACTCCCAGCCGCTGAAAATGCATCTGGACATGCAAATAAAGTGCTGCACACACATCCAACTAAGTTGTTGTATTCAATAGTCATTCATTTTTGGTCCATTTTTTGAGATTTAGATTTGCCCTGTTTATGTGCTTTCAACATATCTATATGTCTAACAAATTTTATCTCTTACTTGAATTGCGACTACAAGTTCAAATGTAAGTGATATGGAAGGAGGACAGCCACTAATTGGAAGGGGAAGGGGAAGGGGAAGGGGAAGAGGAAGAGGAAGAGGAAGTTCTGGTGGAGGGAGATTGGCAGCATGGTTTAATGTTTGATAGTGTCGATTATGAGGTTTTATCCTTGTTTTTCGACATGTCAGTAACTTTTGCTAGATGAATATATGTACCTAAGATGTTACCACTGAACATGTGTGATTGTGTTTGTTGGGCATGCACTGTTTTTTTGCTAGATGGTATGTTTCTATGGATATGTATGTTACTACTGAACATGTGTGGTTGTGTTTGTTGAGCATGCACTGTTGTTTGTTTGTAAATTCTATGAATGTTTGTCAGGCATGCACTGTTGCTAATGTGTTTATATGGATCTTGTTATATCGTATTGCTTGACGAATCAAAATGCTACAAAATTCATACCAAATTTTTATTTAAATTAGATTAATTGAATAAAAAATGTTATCTCAAATTTCTATCAAAATGCTTTTATATAGCACATATTCATGTTTGTGTATACTTACATCTCAAAAACTGATATCAGGGTCAAATGAGAATAAACATATGTGGAGTAGGGTCAAATAAGCAAGGTTATTCTTGACCTTTTAGTCTCAACTTCACACCGTCAACTGAGTTTAACAGAACAGAGTCAATACGAATGTTTGTGTTGACGCCGAAAAGATTCGAATCAACGCACCGAGAGCACTAGGTCGTGCAGATCGCAACGGATCAGATCGACAAGGTTATCTCTGATCGGTTCGTGAAGATGTAGGTATCACGATTTCGCTGTGAAGGGGGGCTAGGTTTACGGGCAAACCTGCAAAGTGGTAGCCAACATGCTTTCGTGACGAAGAACGACTAGTTTACGGGCAAACTAGCAAAGGCCGTCGAATCTTCCGCTCGGGAGGGACCCTGTCTGGGCGTGAGTGTCGCTGGGCGTGCCCTAGGTCGGCCGGCAGGCCCTAGGACGTCATCTATGACCGTGGAGACCGATGGATGAACAGCCTAGGGAGTTTGGAAGAGGATTAGTGTTTGGAGAGGTAAAAAGTAAAGGGACAATTGGTAGAATCGATTTGGTGTAAAAACTATCAAAAACAGACTTCGGGTACCGGACACTCCGGCACATTGCCAGAGACTCCGGTGGGCAAAATCTCGCGTCCAGAGAGGGCTTACCGGACGCTCCGGTACTGTACTAGACACTCCGGTACCGGATACTCCTGCATTTTGCCGGACTCTCTGGTGGCGAACATTTTTTGTTAAATCCGTAATTTTCTCGTTCGGTCTCCAAATTAGCCGATCTATATATCCGTTTCGATCGTCTTGACGAGGGCTACATCATGGAATGTTTAAATCATGGATTTGGCTTCATCTTTATGTCTTTTTAATCACTTCTTTTTTTGTGGAATTTAGCCAAACTCTTCGAAAATATCTTCTGTGTCGTGAAAAACATGTTGAAAAATAATTCTTGTGAAACAATCATTATCAAATGTATTTGGTATACCAAACTGCTGGAGCATCTGGTTCGAAAAACCAAAACTTTTGGTCTTTCCAAGATGCAATTTTTGGGTGTCAACAGTTGGTTTCTAAAAAAATAGGGTCAAATTGGCAAAGTCCAAAAAATAGGGTCAAATTGGCTATTAGAGTTCGAAACAGGGTCAAAAAAGCAATTGCTCATTAGATTATCGACACCGTTGACTTTTAACATCAACTTTGACCATTCGTTTTATTCAAAAAATTTATTTCAATGTGTAAAATTATTAGCTGCGATTTAAATTCTATCAATAATAAAGTAAATAATAATAAATTTTTACATATGTGAATATTTTTTTTGAATATGATGAACGGTCAAAGTTATTATAAAAAGTCAACAGTGTCAATATTTTAAACCGAGGGAGTACTAGGTTTGTAAACACTGGACTCGACCAACCATCTGTTTTTTCCGAATAACATACTCCCTCCGTCCCAAATTATAAGTCACGCTATACTTCTCAAAGTTTTCTAAATTATAAGTTGTTCTCACTTTTTGATATACTTTTTTCTATTCCCAATCTATTTCTACTCTCTCTCTCTCATCCTCATTTTTAATAGAACATCTCATATTTTTCTTTTTTTTAATTCTCATATCCAGACCTGAAATAACTTATAAAATGAGACGGATAAAGTATTATTTAGATGGGCGCAATAACGTGCCGTCCTTCTACTAGTGAATATGAAAGATGCTAATTTTCAGTTGATTGAAAATTGAGATGCTTTTAATCAATATCGCTTATAGCCCTTATATCTAGATCGGACAACCAACAACATATAATTCTTTTTGTACAGTTAATACAGTGAAAATGAAACACATATTTGAACGGTTGAGACCTTAGCTGACACTGTAGCTGAAGCTCGCGCAGTCACTGTTCCACTTTGACCTGAGCAGCCCGTCGGCGGCAGGCAATTAACCACATCCGTTTTGTGTTTCGATCATTGGACGAAATGGGCAAATCTTATCTACACGAAACTTTGTACCGTAGCTCAGGGGTATCGCCTCAAACTAGAGAGAGAGAGAGAGATGGAAATCGCCGCCAACGCCAGCACGAGGCAAGAGACGGCACCTGCGCGGCGCACGCCGGCGCTACCGTGGACGGTGCGGCTCCAGCTCCTTGGCCTCACGGTCGCCACTGACATCGCACAGCGGCGCGATGGCACGGTCAACCGCTTCGTGTTCTCGCTCGTCGACCGCCAGGCCCGCGCCAGGCCGCGCCCGGACAGGTCCGGCGTCCGCTCCGGTGACGTGGTCGTCGACGCGTCGCGTGACCTGTGGGCGCGCGTGTACTCACCGCCCACGGCCGCGGCCCCGCTCCCCGTGGTCGTCTACTTCCACGGCGGCGGTTTCGCGCTGTTCTCCGCGGCCTCGGTCCCGATCGACGCCATGTGCGGCCGGCTGTGCCGCGAGGCCGGCACCGTTGTGGTGTCCGTCAACTACCGCCTCGCGCCGGAGCACCCATACCCGGCCGCTTACGACGACGGTGTGGACGTGCTGCAGTTCCTCGGCGACACCGGCCTCCCCGCCGACCTCGCTGTGCCGGTGGACCTCTCATGTTGCTTCCTCGCAGGGGACAGCGCCGGCGGCAACATCGTACATCACGTGGCGCAGCGCTGGACGTCCATCACCGCCTCGCCCGCGCCTCCCGTCCGCCTCGCCGGCGTCGTCCTGATCCAGCCGTTCTTCGGCGGCGAGGAGGGGACGGAGTCGGAGCTGAGGCTGGAGGGCGTGGTTCTGAACATGCGGCGCGCGGACTGGATGTGGAGGGCGTTCCTGCCACCGGGAGCCGACCGGAACCACCCGGCCGCGCACGTCACCGGCGACGCGGGCCCTGAACCCGAGCTGTCGGAACAGTTCCCGCCGGCGATGCTGGTGGTCGGTGGCTTCGATCCGTTGCAGGACTGGCAGCGGCGGTACGCCGGGATGCTGCGACGAAACGGGAAGGCGGTTCGCGTCGTGGAGTACCCGGAGGCCATCCACGGGTTCTACATGTTCCGTGAGCTCGACGACGCCGGCACGATCTTGAACGAGATCAAGACGTTTGTGGAGAGCAACACGACGATCGGAGCCGCCGAGTGACTGTTTGGAGATTATCTATTATCTATTGGGCCGTGCCTATCCTGTAGATCACAAGCGCGATTGTACGGTAAATGTGGTGACTAGTTTGAGGTTAAGCTGTGAAAAAACAGTCGTAAAATATGAGCTATGAAAAAGCTAAAAACTGTTTGATTTAAAGGAGCTGTGAGATTGTGAAATTGTAAGATAATGTATGTGTGTGTGTGTATATATATATATATATATATAATTATAATATAATAATAGTTATATTTATAATTATAATTATAGTAATATATAATTATAATTATATTATATAATTACAATTATGTAATATATTTATACATAATTATAATTATGTAATATATATAATTATAATGAAAGTATAATTATATGTAATTATGTAATATAAAATTGTATATAATTATAATTTGCACTATATATAATTATAATACAATTATAACTGCAATATAATTATATATAATTACAATTATGTAATATAAAATTATATATAATAATAATTATGTATTATATAAATATAATTATATTGTATAATTATGATTATATTAGATAATTTTAATTATATATTACATAATTATAATATAATTGGATATAATTATTATTATGTATTATATAATTACATATAATTATAATTGTATTATATAATTACAATTATATAATATAATTATAATATATATAAACTGACGTCCACAGCCGGCAAAAGTAAATCCAGATCTACTTTTGCTTTTGAATTAGGAGAAAGCTGCTTTGTCAAAAGAACTTTTATAAAAGTTCACCTCTTTGGTTGAGCTTTTGACTTTTACAAAAGTCAAAAGCCAAAAGCAGCTCAACCAAAAGGGATCTGAGTGTCCCAACTACACTATAGGATTATAGGGTATGTTTGGTTCATCGCTATGTCCCCTACGCCAATTGTTGGACAGCCAACGTGTTGTGAAGGATTTCGCCGCAAACGTTTCACCGGCATGTGGGCAGAGAAATTAACTACGCGTGCACATCCTCACGTGGGCACGCCAACTGTGGGAGATGAACCAATCAGCGGCGAAAACTTTGCGGGCGTTTCCAAAATTTGGTGGCATCAATTGGCGACGAATCAAGTAGAGCCATAGTTAGGAAAATACGTAGTGTGATGTAGTTTCTTTTTAATATAGGCAAGACAATATGATGTATTATCGTTCCGCTATAGACAACAATGTGGGACAATTCTATTATGATACATAACAAAAAAGATATATTGAAATCCCGTAAATAGTTCATATACCATTTCAAAACCAGTAATAACTGAGCTGCATCATTAATAATAAAAGACTAATAAAAATAACAACACAGCTTCTTACCTCCCACTATTAGATTTAGCAGCTAGCCCCACATCTCAGCACAGAGACAGTATCCTGTGACGATAATCAGACCTGAGTTTTGTGCTAGTGAGGTTGGAGGCAACAAGCAGAAAGCCTGCATGCAGGAAGAGTCTAGAATGTTGCTTTCATAGTTAGTGTAGAAAAAGAAAAAGAAAAGTTAAAGCTACACTTTTGCCCAACTGACAAAATCCCTAATAATCCATCACATACCTGATCTGTTCGCTCAATATTGTTGCTTCTTATGTCAATGTGTTTTTATCTGAAGCCCCCAAAGCTTTACCTTTATCGAGATAGCCTCTTGTCATACACACTCACTACTTCCACAAGAAACAAGTAATCTAATAGGCTATATATATTGTGGTATTTTGCAATCTGCATGGCCAATTTAATCAGTGTACATTCTAGCGTAGCATGGTAGCTTCAGAGAGTTAAGAGTTCTGTCTTATTCATTTATTTGTTCACCTAAATGAAAATTGTGTTATCGGCAGCAACAACAACAACAACAAAGCCTTTAATCCAAGCAAGTTGGGGTAGGCTAGAGATTAAGGTTTAGGCACGTGAATTGCTAGCCTCCACGAACTCTTATCCAAAGCTAACTCTTTGACGATATCTCAATCCTTTAGATCTTTTTTCACAGACTCTTCTCAAGTCAAGTTTGATCTACCTCTGTCTCTCTTCACACTGTTTGGCCGACTTACTATTCTGCTACGAACCAGTGCCTCTTGTGGTCTTCGTTGAATATGTCCGAACCATTTCAAACGATGTTGCACAAGTTTCTCCTCAATTAGTGCCACTTCTAATCTCTCTCGGATGTCATCGTTCCAGACACGATCTCTCCTCGTGTGGCCACACATCTGTCTCAACATACACATTTCGATGAATGTGCCATTCCATTCACGAACATATGCAGCCCGCCGCATAATGAATGTGCCAAACTCTGTGATCTCACAGCTCAATTTTACCACTGCCTCAAACAAAGCCCCCCGCCATATCAGCCTAGATGAAGCAACCAGTTTCCCATAAGAGCACAAAGTCTTTTAAGTCCATAACAAGCAAGATACAAAAGGAACATGCCTGCGAACATGTGCTCACAACAAAGTGGTTTTAAGCGAATCAATGGCACTGGCAGGACCTGGCCTGCCTGGCCACCATGAGAGATACTCCCTCTGGTTTTAAAATATTGACATCGTTGACTTTTAATGTCAATTTTGACCATTTGTTTTATTCAACAAATTTATTCAGATATAAAATTTTTTGCTATTATTTACTTTATCATTAGTGGTATTTAAAGCATGATTAATAATTTTACACATTTGAATATTTGTTTGAATAAGACGAATGGTCAAAGTTGATATTAAAAATTAATAGGGTCAATAATTTAAAACCGAAGAGAGTAGTTATCTGGCTGATCCCATTGAGCAGCATGCAGAATACTTCCTCGGATATCTTCAGTTTCCGCCAGGATGATGCAATGCAGGACTTAGTGGCCTCGATCACTCGATGAACAATGTTAAAGTCTGCTGAAGCATATCCTTAATTTGAAGACTTGCTACCACCATCCATGACAGAAACACTTCGGACCAGCACCACCACTGCAGCTTGGCTGCATGGCCCTGCATATCAGTTTGGTGTTTACCCTTGCCTGCATCTGGGCACCCTGCTTCCTCCAGTGTTGCTTGCTTGCTTCCGAATCTGCCAAGTGCCAACGAAAACCTCGGTATGAGAAAAAAAATTTAGAAGCACAAAAAGAAGAAAGACATGGGCACACAAAGAGAAATCAACAAATAAATGCCGGCATCAGCCATGAAGAGAGGAAATACACCACCTCACCTTGAGGAAAGAGACCAGCTCGCCAATGTATCCTGGCATGCCTCACGGAAACAGATCATCAGACGGACACGCATGGAGCCTATCGCTGAGAGTGCTCAGAGTCATCAAAAGTGCTCAGACCAGAAGACGACATTGGAGAAAGCTCCTTACCATCAGCTGGCTGATCCAAACGGCCTGTGACAAGGGCTTGAGCTGCCTCTTCTGAAGTGTGTCTAGCCTCAACCAGGATAGCTGCATCTGAAACATTGGGCTGCTCGACTGTGGTGGCTGCTGACTCTACCTCTGAAGCTGTTGGCAGTGGCTTTGTCAAAATTAACTTAGCAGTGGTAGCTTCGAAAGAAAAAACTCGCGGAGCAAGCAGAGAACTACCCACAATTGTCCTTGTCTCCAATGCCAGCACTGTGACTCTAGGCTCACTTGAAGCAAATAGTGTCGACATAGAGTACGAGAAAACCGGAGAAAACTGAGAAGATGTGATAGGAACACGGACTCCTCCGGTAGTTCGCTGAAGTACAGCTGCTCTAAAAGGTACAAACGGTGATAGTGGAGCTGAGAGAAAGGTACTGAAACTGGGCTGCTGCTGCTGTGGCTGCTAAAGCTAAGATGTGAATGTCGACACAGATGAATACTATGGCTATGGAGCTGTCGGCTGTCACTATGAGGGCAGAGGACCCTGTAGCGTGGTCATAAAAAAGTAGGTAGAGGTGGCATACCATCCCTTGGAGATGTTGATTGATTACGAAAATTAGCAACTTTGTGATAAAAGTTCAATCTTTTGTTGCTAATTGGAGTAATTTTTTGATATTTCCTAGTACTTGGTGCCATTTTGAGACTCTTTTATATGTTGATTTGGCATTGAGTCTTTCTGTCGCTAGTATCATAGTTTGAGTGCATTGCTATTATTTGAATTGTGACATTAGTCCATCGATATCACCGTTGATTATATTTGCTTTATTTGATCAGTGATATGTCCTTGTTTCCACGCCTAGGATTTCTTTGTGAGTCACTTGCCTGCGAAGATTACAACTCATTATCTATTCCTATGTGGTGCAGTGATAGTTTGGGCAATGGTTGAGGACAGAGGACATGATTAGAGGTTTCAGCAGTAGTCCAAATCACTCTTGGACAGGTTAAGAGCTAATCTGTGACATTCGGCCCAGCCCAATAAGGGGTTTAGTACCACCATAGAAATTTGAGAGAGGTGACCAATTTAAATACCCGGTCTGGAATGTAGTAATAACTCGGGTTAACCTTTATACGCGAAGCGAGTATGAAAGCGTAAGCAGTTATTCTGTGAGGTGAGACCCGCACGGCATGCGAGCGGGTCTGGAGCGGTATTTCAGGCCTGGGATGTTATAGAATGATATCAGAGTTGACTCTTACGGTTTCACGGGCGTGTACGTGCCAGAGGCGCGGGTATGGTGTGCATGGCGCTTGGACCACAGCGTGGCCACGACATGGCACGTATGTCGACACTGGACGTACAGACGTGGCCAAAAGAGACGATCTAGTGCATATGTCCCATCGGGGTAAATTGCTCAGCTGCTCGACGAGGACGTAGAGTCGTAATAGGGGGGGATGTGACATCCATCCCAGCCCAATAAGGGGTTTAGTACCACCTTGGAAATTTGAGAGAGGTGACCAATTTAAATACTCGGTCTGAAATGTAGTAATAAGTCGGGTTAACCCATTTACACGAAGCGAGAACGAAAGCGTAAGCAGTTATTCTGCCAGGTGGGACCTGCACGGCATGCGAGTGGATCTAAAGCCGTATTCTAGGCCTAGGATGTTACACAATCTCTTAATCCTATCTTGTTGAGTCAGCTTATCAGTGGTTCTTTCAGTGGCAATATTGCTTACAGTGACAACTGACAGTACGGGCCGTCAGAGACCATCTGCAGAGGAGATGGGGAAGGGGAAGGGGAAGGGGAAGGCCATATAGCCAGAGAAGAAGATGAAGCAGAGGACAGGAGATCCCGACTAGGATAGAGTGCTTGCAGCGGCAGACGTAGATGTACCTCCAGAGAGGAGTGGAGCGCCGAGGATATCTGGAGCAGAGGGACAGGGAGAGCTTAGGAGGTCGACCCGACAGAGAGTAGCGACCACACCCCTAGTTGCAGAGGTGTAGTCGCGGAGAGCTCCTGCCAGTCATTTACGGCAGTCAAGAACCGTGGAGGGAGAGGCAGCCCAGACAGCATCATTGTCGAGGCCCTTGAGGTGATCTCACTCCAGAGCTAGGGTCTGCTCAGTTCGAACTGCCAGCAGAGGTGTTCTCATTCCAGAGCTGGGGTCTTCTCTGTTTGAACTGCCAGAACCAAGAGAGCTCATCGGTCCATGGCCAGAGTTGCTGAGGAGGAGGTTGATCTTCTAAAGATCAAGGGCTCGGCCATGAAGGCTAACAGGAGAGTAGATTTCACAATATGGGTCCCCGCAGCACGTCATGCCGATGCTGGCCAGTTTTAGACAGTTCTTCAATGGAGGCTATACGAGGCATTCAAACAATAGCTTGCCACTAAGGGCAAGTACTCAGTGTTTGCTGCACATCGCCACTATTCCTTTGAGGCACTGAGCAGAGGAGCTGGGACTGACATAGAGGAGGATATTGCATATCTACCTGATTTGACAGAGATGATCACCCAGCCACTAATAAGGTTTAGTGAGGAGATTATTTTGGAGTCCTATGCTTGACTGTGGATCTCCCCCAACAGGTCTTATTTCTTGTTCATGTATAGAGGGGAGCCACATCGAGTTCTTATCTTCTGAGACACGGATCCACGCTCTGGCCTATCTAGATTTTTTGCCACCATACCGACCTTTTGGAGGGATGGAGCCGAGTGATGAGAGGATGAGTGTTGCTTTTTCGCCACCACATGGGGAGCACTACTCTAGGCACCCCCTAGGCTTACACATGAGATACATGTTTTGAGAGGGTTGCTAGGTAGGTCTATTGCCCTTAGGGCTGGCTATAGAGAGCGGGTTATTATTCTACATCAGTGGCTGCTCTGTTTCTTGCTGATGCATGAGGTGTTTGATGTGACAAACTTGCTGCTTGCACATATGGAGAACATGATATAAGAGGATTGGAGCATGACAGTTACCTTTTGCTCCCTACATTTACCTGTTGCTGAGAATTAGAGTTATGTCTGAGGAGGACTATTCAGCATTGCCAGATATCACCACCTCCTTCAGTCTAGCTGAGCCATATGATTCTAGGGTTCTTCAAATTTCAGCTTCTCAGAGCACCCTGAAGGAGAGGATACCACAGCCCCCTGAGGAATTTGAGCTTGAGACTGAGGCTCCAAAGAGAGTACAGCCAGGGGTTGGGAGCACTGAGGCACCAGGTTAGGCCGAGACTCTTACCTCTCATGCTACTATTGACCTTGCTCTTGCTGCCATACTAGATGCTATTCAGGCAGAGCAGGTTGAGCAGAGGAGGTTTCGGCAGGAATAGGAGGAAAGGATCAGAAGAGAGAGGGCCGAGTTTGAGGAGGATCCAACTCGAACGCCTCTAGATTGAGGAGAGGCTCATGATGGAGAGGGAGTTAGCTGAGGAGGAGAGACGGCAGGACAGAGAGTTTTATGAGAGGTCACAGCGCTTTTAGCTGGAGATGGTCGCGGTCATATCTTACATGTGTACCGTGTTTGGAGCGATAGCATCATAATGAGGGGCATCAAGAATGAAAGGGATGATAGATTCGATACCCTGGGAAGGTAGAAGCTGGAGGACGCCGAAGAAAGCACCGAAACCTCGTTCGATCACACAAAGAGCAAAACCCTACTGAGGGTTTTGGAATGTCACGAGCTAGGGTAGCGAGGCGACCGGCGAACGGAGGTGCGAGATCAGGACGGTGAAGGTGAGCAGGGATACAACATGAGGTGGCGTCGGTGCGATGTGGCGAGAGCTCAGGCACGAGCACGGACAGCGCGAGAATGGTGAGGCGGCGCGCAAGAGGGCGACGACGTAGTGCTAGGGCGGCGTTGGTGCGAGGGAGGAGGCTGTCGGAGCAGGGCAGGAAGCTGCTCGCACGACAAGCGGCGGTGCAGAGCGGCGGAGGAAACGAACGGCGGTAGCGGCAGTTCAAGCGCACGGGTGAAGTGTGAAACCCGAGATAGCACGTGTGAGTATATTAAAATAAATCAACAGCTGAGATTGAAAGGAAAAGAAATGGATGGCCGAGATTTCATCGACAAACAGACTAACCGGATTGTCCGGTGTCTGTCGAGTTCCAATTTCATAGAAGCAACTGCTTCATCTTCTAGTCACCGGATTGTCCGGTGACCTCACCGGAATGTCGAGTGTCTATTCGATTCTGCTGTGTCGATTATTACAAAGATGTAGTCACCAAATATTCTTGTGAAGGCGCTGGAATGTCCGGTGACCTCAAGGAATTGCAGAATTAAAGAATTTCTTTCTAAACTTCAAGTGTCCTCAAAGAAGAACAAAGTAAACACCACACTTGTCTAGAAAGAGAACTCTTAAACACTCCTTTGCGAATAGATAACCCTCGAAGAGTTTATAGTTTTCGCAAATCGCAATAAGATCGAACAATAAGAACCAAAGCAAGAAGGAGCCGAAAAGGTCCACGATCACCTTGGGGACCCATATCTTTTTGATTGTCCTCTTGTCATTAGGCAGTCCGAGCTGCTTGGCTTTCACCTTTCTATCCTTATCCCTAAAAAAACTTGTAGTGCACATCCTCGTAGAAAAGGTTAGCGTTAGGCATAATCTTAAGCTCTCTCACTTTGGGACAATCTTTGGCTCGATAGCCATCACGGCAACACTTTTTACAATAGTAGTCATCCGTCATAAGCGGGACTATCCAAGAGGGCATCACATCTTTGTTGCCATTGATGTTGATTAGAGGAAGGATATGATCTTAAATTCTTGTGGTTGTGGTCGTTGACAAGGTTCTGGCTTAGGATATCTTTTAGAATTTGTCTTTGTAAGGATCAAGGATATCGAGAAGAGAGATTGAATCGGTGGACTTATAGCACTAATTTTGCTACGAACTAAAACTATGAGACTCGATCACAACGGAAGCAAACTTAAACAAGTCTAGTAGGTCAAAACCCTTAACAATGCTAGTAATAAAGAAATAACAACAAGCAAGCACTAGCACGATAGCCACCAAGAGAAATCAAAGAACAACCTATCACATTACTCAAACGGTAAGTAAATCCGGTAAGTAAAAAGAGTGAGATAGAGAGTGCTCAGTGATTTTTTCTCAAGGTCTCGGAAGGTAGGCGCCTTCCCCTAATTCTCATTGGACCACTCCCGTTGGAGTCTCGGTCTCTCCCGTCGTTCTCCGAACGATATTCACAAGGGTACGCTTCACTCCCGGAGTGAAGTCACCAGCGGTCTGGCTGTCGCACAAAATACCCAAGCACTAGAGCAAGCCTCTAAGGCTCAGGCGCTCCCTTTTGGTGTCTCTTTCGAGCAAGGGATCCAGAACCGCGTACAAACTTGGTGATGTCTTCTACAATCTTCTTGAAAGCTCGATCATCGACTCCTAGCTAGTCTAGGCTGCCCACACCAAGAGTAATAGGCAAAGATCACTCCTCTCAAGCTCGACAAGCTCTAGAAGTGTATGAATGCTTTCTATCACTCTTCTACTAGCACCAAAGATCTCCAATCTTGCAATGTGCTCTCTTGGTGGTGTCCTTTGGCCTCTCACAACTTGGCTCCAGCAATTCTGATCAAGGGCACACAGAATAGCGTCTCTCACCATGGTTTAAATAGGCTCCATGCCCAGAAACAACCATTGGGACGTGATGTTATAAAGCTAACCGCTTTATGCAATCACTGGACTGTCCGATGACAAGACCACTGGACTGTTCGGTGACCCTTCTTCCTCCTCGGCCAGAGAAACACCCTCTCTAGAATACATTCCATAGGACACCGAACTATCCGGTGCACACCTTCACCGAACTGTCCGGTGACTTTCACTTTTGGATCCTCAAAGACATCTTCTCTTGACTTCAGCTTCTGGCTCACTAGACTATCCAGTCACTGCACCGACGGACTGTCCAGTGACTGCTTCATCTCGACTTCAAGGAGCATCTCTCTGGACTGGCTCCTCCAGAGCTCATTGGACTGTCCGGTGACCTCACTGGACTATCTGATGACTAAATCTTCAGTTGGTTCTTGAGCTCCAGTCTTCGACTTCGCTTCCTCTGCTATATTTAGTGCTTTCTAAGGATCTATGGAGCATTCACAACCTCTAACACTTGTATGACAGGAGACAAATAACCTTATCCCCTTTAATAGTACCAGTGTTCCTATGGACTCGCTAGCTAGTCCTTAGCCTTGATCCTCCAACGCCTGGCAACTCCTCTTCTAGGGTTGATCCTTGTCATCTACCGAGGAAGCCCACCATGTTTAAGTAGAATTAGCGGGTGGTACCTACAACACAACCGTTACCTATGGTTGTTCATTCAATCATCAAAAATAATTCATACCTTTTAGGGGACTTCAAAGGTCATGAAGCTAACAGCCTTCCTCTAGTGAGCCGCTCGAAGGCATCCATCACGACCTCTCGCTCCTCTTTGAGCTTCGTGTATTTTTTCAAAATATTAGGCTCAAGAGAAATGCTCTCCATGGAGAGGGTTAGATCACAAGAAGTAAAAGCTTCATTGATATGCTTATGAGAGTTAAAGAGAGAGATAAGGTCAAGAGCTTCATGGGTGAGAACATCGTTTAGCTCTATGTGCATTAACTTGAGAGACTCATAGGATTCACAAAGAGCACAAATTGCTTTAGGGCATTGATCTTATCCTCACGCTCCCAAACTCGGTATACCACTACTTCATGCTGCTTGGTCACCATCCCAATCCTCTTGTTCTTCTTGATGATGAGTCTTGTTGACCTTCACAAGGATAAGGACTATATCATCATAGCTTGGTGCATCATGATCATCACCATAGTTCTCCTCTTCTTGTTCAAGATCATCATCTTCATCAATGTACCTCTCACAACTTCGGGCTATCAAGCATAGAGGTGGTGGTGGTACCTCATTGGTGGAGCTTGTCATAGTGATACCCGCAAGTTCTTCATCTTCGCTTGAAGAGGAGTCCGAATCATCATCATTGGTGAACCACTCACCAACAATATAGGCTTTGTGCGGTTACTTCTTCCTATCCTTTCCCTTGCTCTTCTCCTTGACAAAGAACTTCTTCTTGAATTTCTTGATTGTGGTTTGTTCTTCATCATCGCTTTCACTTGAAGCTTGCTTCTTGCTCTCTTTCCATGGCTTCGGGCACTCATCGGCAAAATAGTTTTTCTTGCCACAATTAAAGCATCCGAAGTTGTGCTTTGAGGATGAGGGTCTTCCCTTGCGAAAAAGCTTCTTCTTTAGAAGTGCAAGGTCCTCATTGTCACTCTTGTCATCCTCCAACTTCTTCTTTTTGCTCTTGCCATTAGGAGATTCTTCAACTTGTAGAGCAAGATTTTTGAGCAATTGAGTGTCGATAGAGGTGCACAACATATATCCCTCATAGGTCGTAAGCTTTCCAATCATTACATCCACGGAGAGGTTCACCAAATTGGCTTAAAAGAGACACGTGACGATGGAGTTGTAGTTTGGCGGCAACATCCTCAATAATTATCTCATGATCTCAATGTCATCAATTTTGCTCTTAAGGCCCAAGGCATTGATCTCTTCTACCACTAAATGCAAACGAGAATAAACATCGTTAGCTTTTTCCTGAGGCATCATAGTGATAGAATCATCTTTGTTCTTGAGAACATAGTAACGCTCTTCCTTAGCCTCAGCAGAACCTTCATGGATATTTTGCAATTAAGACCAAATTTCAGTGCTAGAAGCATTGATCCTAGAAAAGATATTTTTACAAATGCACCCAAAGATGGCATTCTTGGCATTTGCATTGAACTTGATAAAGACGGGATCAAGTCTCTCATTCACATTTATAGTGTTTTGGGTCACATGCCATGCTTTTCCATCGACTGGCTCTATATAGGCTCGCATACGGGCCTTCCAATATAAGTAATCATCCTCATCAAATACAGGTGGATGTTCCACGTCGTTCGACATCCTTACTCAATAAAGCCCGAAATTGAGCACTTGGTTCTAATACCACTTGTAAGAATCAAAGACACCGAGAAAGAGGTTGAATCGGTGGACTTAAAGGACTTAGTTCGCTACAAACTTAAACTATAAGACTCAATCCACAACTAGAGCAACCTACACAATTCTAAAATGCCAAGACCCCGATCAATGCTAGTGATAAGATAAAAACAACAAGCAAACACAAGCACAATAGCCACCAAGAGGAATCGAAAGCAACCTATAACTCTACTCAATGATATAAAATGCGAAAAGTAAAGAAAAAGAGTCAAAAGAATGCTTAGCGATTTTTCCAGAGGTCTCGAAAGGTTGGCGCATTCCCCTAATCCTCATTGGACCATTCCCGTTGGAGTCTCGGTCGCTCTCGCTGTTTCTGAAACGGTGCTCCCAAGGGTATGCTCCACTTCTCGGAGTGAAGTCACCGACGGCCTGGCTGTCGCACACAATACCCTCATGCTACAACAGGCCTCCAAGGCTTCGAGCGCTCCCTCTTGTTGTACCTTACGAGCGAGGGACCCGAAACCGCTCACAAACTTAGCGTCATCTTCCACAATCTTCTTGGAAGCTCAAACACCGTCTCCTCCTGTCCAGTCTAGGCTGCCAAACTAAGAGTAATAGGCAAAAATCACTCCTCTCAAAGCCCCACAAGCTTTAGAAGTGTACGAATGCTCCTACTACTCTCCTACTAGCACCAAAGCTCTCTTCTTGGTGTCCCTTGGCCTCTCACAAGTTTGCTCCAGCAATTCAGATCTCATGCACACTAGAAAATGTCTCTCTCCACGGTTTAAATACGCTCCAAGCCTAGAAACAACAGTTGGAATGTGATGTTATAAAGCTGACTGCTTTTGCGAGTCATCGGACAGTTCGGTGACTCCTTCCACCGGACTGTAATGCTCACCACCGGACTATGTCTGGTGACTCCTTATGTCAGCAGACCAAGAAAACACCTTCTCTGGAATCCATTCTATATGACATCGCACTGTCCGGTGCATACCTTCACTGGACTGTCTGGTGACTTCCACTTTTAAACTTCCAGAGACACGTCTTCTAGACTTCATCTTCAGGCTCACCGGACTGTCTGGTCATTGACCACTGAACTGTCCAGTGACTTCTTCTCCTCGACTCCAGAGAGCACCTCTCTCTGGACTGGCTTCTTCTGGCTCACTGGATTGTCGAGAGCACCTCTCTCTGGACTGGCTTCTTCTGGTTCACCGAATTGTCCGATTACCTCATCGAACTGTCTGGTGACTCTTCTGCAATTGCCTTTGACTTCAAATTGACTTCGGATTTGCTTGCTTCGCTTTCTCTGCCATCTTCAATGCTTTTTGAGGTAACTAAGAGCATTCATACCCTAACACCTGTATGACCTGAGAACGAATGACTTGACCTCTTAATATTACCGATGATCTTATGGATTTCTCTAGCTAGTTCTTAGCCTTGATTCACCAAAGTCCAAAACTCTTTTTTTTTTATCATCCTTGTCATCCATCGAGGAAGCCCACCATGTTGTAGTAGAATTAACGGGGTTGTACCTACAATCACAACCGTTACCTATGATGTTCATTCAATCACCAAAATCAATTCATACCTTTTAGAAGACTTTAAAAGTCATGAACCTTACAAAAGTAGGCAATAGGTGCTGATGTCAAAAAATTGACTGCTTTTTCTAGTCACCGGTGACTTAAACCATTAGACTGTCTGAGGACCACATGATTTTTTATGACTTCACTTGATTAATTGCATCCTTCTCTAGAGTGCCCTTCTAGAGCACTGAACTATACATCGTTCTATCAATGGAATGTTTGATAAGTGTGCACCAGACTATCTGATGACTTTTTCCTGGCGGTTGTGCTCCAAAACATCATTATCTGGAACCATTATCTCCTTGCACTGCACAGTCCAGCACTAACACCGGACTGTTCAATATCACTGTCTATCTTCTTGATCATCGAATTGTCTATTGACGCATCGGATTGTTTGACGACTTTGTCCGATGAGCTGAAATTTAAGATCTTCAAAATTTTATTGCCTTCGACTTCTTCCACCTGCTTCCTCAACACATCCTCTGTCACTTCAGTGGCTTTGATGAACTCCTAGAGCATCCATACACCCTAACACACATATGACCTAAGAAAAAATGACTCAACCTCTCTTAATAGTATCATTTTTCCTATGGACTCAAAGTAGATACTTAGATACTCCTAGCTTTAGCTCATCCTTAGCCTTGATCCATTCTCAATGCAGTACTCCATTAAGAGGTCCAATCCGCCTTTATCATCTGTCAACCAAAAAGAGAGAAGGATATCAAGGATAGAGATAACTTTGACATACTAGTTATTAGCGCAACATAAGATATAAAATCAAACAAGCACAGTTCAGAGAATAATAGGCACAGGGAGATAAAAGACATACAATAACTAAATTAATATATACCTCAAATTTACTGTTTTTATTGTGAAACATGTCTGTCGCCATGATATGGGGCAATTGCAATAGATAATATCATGAAAAAGGATGAAAACATCATTAATCAATCTATTTTGTGACGTTTTGTATAGTCAACTTCAATTTAGTGATGAACGTTACTTGTTCGTCACAAAAAGTGAGTCAGGAAACATCACAAACAAGTTTTAGATAATTTGTGATGAATTTCATTTCGTCATTTGAATATTTAGTTCTCACAAAACTTTTTAGTCCACGCAGGCAAACAGGAGTACACGGGCTACCGGTTAAGAAAGAGAAATAAAACTGCCTCTATAGCAGTATGACTTTTTGTCTAACTTTGTAACTCTTATTTTATATGTACTAAATTAATGAGATGGTTGTAGCTCACTAAAAAAAATATTTTTTAGTTACCAAGATATTTGGTCACTATATGTATAATATTAGTCACTATAACTATTTTGTCACTAAATATCTTGGTCGCATTTTGGTCACTAAAACCTTGTCACTATATGTATATAGTAACCAACAATTGGACAAGTTAGTCACTAAAACTAAATAGTAACTAGAGAACCCTTAGTAACTAAATGAATTTATCAACCAATGAGTATATAACTTGGTCACTAAAAATGTATGTTTACTATAAAAACTAAATCTTAGTCACTATTTATCAATTTTTAGTAACCAAATTACTTGGTCACTAAAATTTGATGACTAAAGATCCATTTTCTTTTCTTGCAGTGGCTGGGTCTTACCCACGAACGAAAATTGCTCCCTGTGCACCAGTGGCCGCGACGTGCTCCCTGCGCCTGTGGCCTGCGGGCCTACTGCTGCCACCGCATTGCACATCAGGTGGCCAACAACTATGCACGCTTGACATTATCCTTAGGGCCTCCAACCAGCAGACAAGATCTAGATGAGCCATGCGCCATCTTGTACGAGAAATCGCCGGCGAGATCTATTTTGCCTAGGCGTGGGGGTGTCACACAGCAGCCCGTTGCTGTTTTCCAGCCTACCCCATCGCCAAGCTGACGAGTGAGAGAAGTGCTGCCATCATTCCTTTGCTCCGGCACAACACCCCTTTCACAAGCTGCTCAATGGGCTAATGTGGCAACAAAATCCTGCTATGAAACAAAGGTATGGTGCCCTTCAGATATTCGATGAAATAATGGTGTATGTTAGTGCTTAGCAATTGCAAATAGAATTGTGGTGATTGAGGCAGAATTAATGGGAGAGATGAATTTTAATTTGGATAGAACACCTAGAGATTGTAATTGTGCCATTCATTATATCTTCAGTCATTGTTTATAGTATTGGCCAATGTAATATGTAAATTACTCATAATTATTTTCCAAATATTTCTATTGCAGATATATAGAAGTTGGATTAATAGTAGACTATTTAGCAAGTCACATCTGGATGGGGTTAATGAGTTCATGGAATTTGTTTCACAGTGAGCGTTGAGCTTTTGCAGGCTCATACTTGGCAAAGGTATTGCCGGGTGTTGGTATTTTGTATGATCACAGATAAATCGACTAGTGCACAGATACCGATGTAGCATTTCATCCAAAAGTACTCCAGTATATCGTATAATCCCCAAGGAACGTGTATGTACTTCTCTTCAGACTTCGTTTGCCTAGGGACAACAAGACTATGTAGGTAGAGGTAAAGAGGGATTCTCGAGAATGGCGAAGTCTAGCGACAAGGTAAGGTTGATTTTTAACACGCTACTTTGGGCACCGGCTTCCTCCTACATCCACAAGCTACTCCGGTCTCTAGCACTACTATGTAATGAATATGTACCTCTACAAACTATGAAGTACGCAATAAACAAAGGTAATCACTATCATACACAACACTTCTATGAAGTGAATTACTACCATAATCTCTAGCTCTATATGCAAGACTAAGGTACTTTGTATAAATAGAGTGATGAACCTGTAAGCCTAAAGCAACAGACCATGTTAACTCACTAAACCGCAACCATATTAGAGGATCAAAAACACTTAATAGACCAATAAGCATTTTTAGAGATACAAGCTTGAAGATGGAGTCGACATGCTCAACTTTCATCTTTGTAACCTTTGAGGACAATAGTAGATTAAAGTGGTGGAGAAGTCACGGACATACCCATCTCTTCTTATGATCCTCAGGAACTCTCGTCGGGTACAATAGTGGAGAAGGTTCCACCAAGGCTGGCACTAATCCTTGATACCCCTCACTCTTTCCTTATCTTCTAACCACTAAGACTAGTGCTAGAGAGCAAATGGAGTGGAATGCCTTCTCTCTTCCTATGTGTTGGGAAAATGAGGGAGGTGCCCTGCTTTTATAGGCTCTCCAAGCTGATTCCCAAGAGAATATTTGCCGGTCTACCCATGGGAATGACTTCGGGGGCGTCAAGGAAACACACGTCAAAGGGTGCTACAAAAGGCACCGATGATGTGTTGGCTGACCTGACAGTGGGCCCATTTCACCCAATTCTTCTCCATGGTTCATTTGTGGACCCTAAGGTCTATACAATGGGTACATCATCATTTTGAGCGTGTTTACTCCCCTTTGTGGCCCATGAATCCATGTGCTTGCCTCTTGATTGGCTGGATATGTATTTCCTTCCTTAGTTACTTGTACTTTCCCTCAATTCCATGTATAAATTGTATGTATAGATTCACCAACACTGGTGGAAATTATTAGTAATAAACTCCTACCACTATGTTAGTTGTTCACTTATATGTTGTTTTTGCAAGGATTTGATGGTCAAATATAGAATTAAGAACCGTCATAAGCTTCCCCCACATTTAGCCATTTGCTCATTGTCGAGTAAAGGTTAAGAACTAATGTGTAACAACACTTCTTATAGTTGAGCTACCATAGAAGTTATTCCTAATCATACTTGTACTTGTGAACCTTAAAGTGTGTATGTCATCTTGGGCGGTTGAGAAACGGAATGGCCTTGAATCAAGTCATATTTTCCTCTCCTGCTATTTTAATATGTATTGCAAAGAAAACAAAGATTTACTCTTTTAATAATTCTCTCAAGTCTCTCAATGTGTATGAATCCTCACCAAGGTATTGGATAGTTAGATCTTTCATTATACTTCTAATAAGCTTTTGTGAAGCTCAAGGTAGGGATATAAGTGAGACATACTTGTTTCACATATTTTGCAAAGTCAAAAACCGAACCATGGAGATGTCAAATCACACAACCTGATAAAGATGTACATGTGCTTGGGTGTATGAATGGATGGATGGGTCATATGTGGAAAAAATACTCCCTTCAGCTTGACCCCCCTCTCCACTTGATTTTTATTAAGATAACATGGCTCTTTTTTCTCTTCCTCTTTCTTTTCTTTTCATGCTCAAGAATACTTTTGCTTTTCGAGCATTTCCTTTTTCTTTTTTTTCTTTTATTTCATGGAGATAGATCATAACCTTATAGATTACTTTTATAGTGTATGGATGTGATGGGAACTGCAAACTTATACTGTTGAAGTTAAGCATGTGGAGGTGGTGTACATGATCTTGATCGATGAAGTATGAAAAGCATCTCACTAAGGTCAAACAATTTGATAAAGCTCAGTGTTTTTCAATATAGTAATCATAAGGCTCTGGTAGGAGCATAGCATAATTAAGGAATTTATAAAGATTTTGATTTTGATTTTCAAAATAAATTTCTGAAGTGTTCTAGAAAGAAGAAAGCAAGATTCGTATCTACCATATCTCATTCACCAATAATTTAGATAACATGCTTTCCTATAAAAACATATAGTCACAAGCAATAGGCATTAACGTTAGGAATAAAATTTATGCAAGCCAACCATATAGAAACATGTTATTAATTTGAGGGTGCTGCAAGTAAGGTTCATTTTAAATTGAGTTTAATTTTGAGGATGTATCAAGAGCAAAGCACTTAAACTCATGAACCTAAGCGAGTTGGGGTTGATGAGGTGTAAACCGTATTGCATTGGAGAAGGAGAGATCATGTTGGTTCAAGAATAATCTAGCCGATCAGCTGCGGCCCTTCTGGTGCTATGCTTTTGTGTGTTGTCCTATGCATCAATTGGCAATGTGTTGGTAGTTTTGTTGAACCACTCATTGGTTCTCATCATGTGTTGTTGGAGCATATTCTTCATCTCTTCCATCCAAAGGTTGATTCCTAACATCCTCTGGTTGATGGTTGCTAATCTTGGCCATAGGCTTATCTTGGCCATAGTCAAAGTGACATGGACTGAGAAATAACTATGTATCCCAGTCGGAGGAAGGCTACTCGTGCTCGATGAATTAAGTAAACTCCAATTGCCTCCATGCCTCGCTTATAGCCTCATGCCATGTGGAACCTCCAGCAGTATAGTGCTGATCCAGCCGGGGCGTCCCTAGCCTCACGAAATGTTAGAGCGTGCAATACATGAGGACTTCTCCACACTTGTTCTTGTGTCTCAGTGCTTCTTGAACAAAAAAATAAAATAAAAGAACGAACAAAGGACTATACTGATGTGATTGCTAGAGAATTTATTTTTTTTTAAAAAATAATGTAAATGATAATCCTGACCCGACAGTGCTTTGTTTAAAGTCAAAAGCTCAACTATATGGAATTTTCATATTGCAACTATCTTTTACGATGTAGTCCCCAGCCTCATTGTCATTTGTTAATTGACCATTAGGTGCGTTTGGATCCAAGGAAATGAAGCTTGAGATAGGGATGAAGAAAGAAAGGGAAAGATCGAGATCTTTCATTCATCTATCTTATTACATCCTACTATTTCATTTATTTCCAAAGTCCGTACCCAATCCTCATTTCCAGATGGCAAAAATCCAAATATCGCCTTAAAGTTTTAGATGTAAGATTACTGCTGACAAATGCACCAACAAAATCTACAATATTTACGATAAAAAAAAGTATCTAAAATCATCCTTATAAACATTTTGCATGAGGACCAAGTTGGGTGTAATCCTCGAAGGTGCTTGCGACGCAGAGGGCTACTGATTGTATCTTAATTTAATTTTTTTCTTTAACATCGTGGTGTTAATACAGGCATTAGACTAATATCTGTAAGACAACAAAAAAAAATATCGTGGGAGACAAACATAAGTTCTTTTAATGCTAAATTTGAATAAGAAACTCAATATTGAAGATTTGATTGTACACAAACTGATACTATTTGGTTTTAGAAACAACCTCAAGCAAACCACGTAAAAGCAACGGTATTATTCTAAGGACAGGGTTTCTTTATCTGTAGCGAAATCTAAATAAATCCTGTATACAGAATTGGTCATCTCTAGATATACAACAGGTAGCAGGACATATAACTCTGATAACTAATTAAGAAAGGGATTTTGCCCCCTAAATATCATGTAACATATAACAGCGAGTGACTACATTTACATTAAACAGTTTCCATGAATCTAAACTTTGATCAATCTATATTAACTAAAATAATTTGCACGCTTGCAAGTATCTATCTTTAAGAGCTCTCACTAGATATCTCTTGTTACGTGGACGCGGCTACAAGTTCTGGATTTCCATAGCTCCGGTTGGTCAGTGCCACATATCTTGACGGCAACAAAGAATCCACATCAGCAAAATACCTTTCCTCACTGGATGGTTCTCTGCTTATTGGTTTGTCAAGAACAGAGTCCGGTATAGCATCAAGAGTCTCCTCCAGGAATGATTTAACGGTCTGCACACAAAAAATCTCATAATTAAAATAAGATCTGACAGCATACAAATGAAAAATTATGACTAATGTTTTCCCATGTACATAAAGAACTATTTTAAAAGGATGTAGACAGTGTCCTCACACATGAAACATTAAGCTAGAAATGAACGGCACAACACTACAAGATGAGTTATGGCACATATGAAACATGGGATTAGGGTTCAAATGACACACTAATAAAAACCAGAAAGGTCCTGGATCAAACCTCTTGTCCTAATACAGCTTCAATCTGTCAGGTAGTGAGCCTATACAATCCTAAGCTGCTTGTTATTGTGCTGTAGTGAGCCTATACAATCCTAAGATGCTTGTTATTGTGCTCATAGAGGCAAAAACAACTGCACCATTCTCATTTTTTTTCATGTACTACTTAAATCTTTTTCTTGCATTTATTCTTTATGGTATGAAGTGCTTCGTTTTTCGTCATTTCTTGGACATAAGCTGAAGGGTAACAATTCTGTTGACTTACCTTGCAATGACGCAATGCAGAGTCAGCTTTGCGTTTCCACTGGCTGTTGCCAGGTTCAGAGTGGAACAAGTGCAGCAATGGCTGTGTCATAAACCAGTTGATTCTTTCAGCCATCATCAAATAGAAAAGGAAGTTTATGTCTGTATAATTTTGGAGGTAGATGAAAACAGTACTACGAGTAACAAAATCATTCAGTCATGTTTCTGAATAAAACTAAAAACATGCATAAATTATGCTAACAGTTCTTGTGCAAATTACAAAGCCACAATAATTACGTTGTTCAGTGCTCCAAACACATAAGATTTAATAGGAAATAAGAAACAGAGCAGATTTCAGTTTTTCTTCTGGCCAGAGTGTAACACTTCGTTTGGTCATAAGATCCAAAGGTGGCTGCTTCTTGACAGTTAAATGTAACTCATACCTTGACAAGTTGTCTCACATTAGGTCTACTTGGCCCATACTGTCCAATTATAGAATCACCATAAGCCTGGTAACTCTCAAGGATCTGAAATAGAAGGTTCAGCCAAAAAAAAAAAGGAAATAGATGGTAGATCAAAAGCTCATAACAATTTATTTACAAACCTGACGACGAGAAAGGGATCTTGTTGGCATGCCATAGACTGCCTCATCCACGTGTCCCAGCATGTTCCATGGACTGAAAAATTGGCATCCAATTCTTCACTTTCCTTTCAAAATTAAAGAAGATACATTGAAAGAAAATACACGTTTTTCAATACAAGACGTACTTATTGTAAGCAGCCCGACCAACCATAACTTGATGTGCACCTTGCCTTATGGATGCACTAACCTGCAATGAACGAAACGATTTACAATCAAACCTTTACAAAGTGAAAATTAAAGAAACTTCAGATGTTAAATTAATATTTTCTTAAATGGTAAACGGTAGATAGCAGGTACACCAACGTCTAGCATTTAAACACTGTTTAATTCCATCTAGACACGTTTAGGCCCGAGGGTAGCCTTCTAGCATTTAGACGCCGTATAAACGTTTGTTTAATTCTGTTTATAAAAGCAGGGTTCTTAATGCAATGCCACGGGGTGGTTTTACCCCCGCAGGTCGAGTTTTTTTATTACATATCCAACAATATTGTAAGACTTTCTTGAATTGAAGATAACTCCTGCTTTTCTAGCCCCAACACGAATTCATTGATTTACAGGTAGTCACTCTGATCTCATGATATTATTGAATTACAAGGATGGCAGACCAAACGTGAGAAATCAAATTTCCTTAGTTATGTGAATTTCCACACAAATGACAATCACTTACTTGCTCTATAGTAGTTAGACCTCCATTCAGAGTAAACTGCACTTCTGGGAAGTCTCGCAACAATGCAAAATAATATTCATATCTGCAACCAGCCAGCCAACCAACAAACTAGATTAGGTATGTGTATTGGACTTCATAGTTTAACATGATGAAAAATTATATGATTTTGATATGACGCAGCTGCTTCAAAGAACCTTTGATTTTTAATTCATATACCCCCTCCGTCCCCAAATATAAGCATTTCTGGGTTTGAACAAAGTCAAATTCTATCAACTTTGACAAATAATATCAAGAAATTTAAATAATTTTTAATATAAAGAGTTACATAGTATAAAAGTATGTTTCATAAAAAATCTAGTAACATGATCTATATATGATAAAAAATCATTAATTTTCTATAATTAATGGTCAAAGTTAAAGAAGTTTGACTCTAACTAAATCAAGAAATGATTATATTTAGGGACGGAGGTAGTAGGTAATAGTGTGTTGTTGCTTTGTGACCATGAGTCACGGGTCCTAGAAACAGCCTATTGCAGAAATGCTGGGAAAGGTTGCATAAAAAAGACCCAAATTAGCCAGACCCTTCCCCAGAGCCTGCGTAAGCAGGAGCTACATGCACCCGGCTGCCCTTTTTTTGGTAATAGTGCGCTGTGCAAATCATGTAAGTTTTCTAAATCGAAAAAAGAAAAGGAAAAACATACTTTAATGGAGGAACCTTCCGATTTTCTGCAGGACTCAGGCCACTAAGCAATGCCTTCCGTGCATGAATGATGAAATGCCTTGTTGGAGATTTTGAGACAACCTTATCAACAAACTCACCTAGTTAAAAAATCAATGCACTCAAATTTTAGGTAATAGTAAAACATTTATAATAGGTAAGGGAAATTGACCATAAAAGAGAATAGGCTCCCTCAAAATGAAAAAACATGCACACAACAGTAGTTGGCTAAAACAAGCATGTTGGACTTTTATCTCAAAATCATAAACAAGCAAACTGCAGATATAAAAACACAATCATATTTCATATGGTGATAAAATAAGAAAAAAAAATGAGATTACAGAACATAGAATCTATTTAGCATAAAAATGAACGAGGAAATCAGCGTCTTCTTCGGTACAACATCAAGCTTGGACCATATGTTGTAAGACTGTTTATCAATTTAACAAGATGAAACTCTACAGGCTTGTGTCGTGTAAATAGAAAGAACTAAACATTGTTCAAACTTCCCTGCTACTGGAACTTTAAACATTGTTCAAACTTACCTACAACTGGAACTATTTCAGCTAACATTTGAAAAAGGCTATATTCATAATCATATCCAGAATTGACTGGACATTAATGAACTAACACAGTTTAAAGATACAGTATGTTGCACTAATACTTATCTTCAAAAAAAATTTGGAATTTGACCCACTCTGCTTGCATGAAAAGCTAATAGCAGCTTGCAACTACCCTTTGTTGCTCACTTTTTGTGTGCCTATATACAATCCAGTAGAGTGCAATCCAAACACTGGACGTCCCTTCCTCTATTTGAAAGTCATAATCAAATGTTTCTCAAGAAGACTCACATAGTTCTTCATAAGAATCACGATCATCAACACCAATTCTGCACTTAACGCTAACAGGGGCATTACAATTGGCTGCAATAGCTGACATAGCATCCCCTACAAACTTCAGAAAAAACTAATCAATATGTATGAATGACAGAGAAGGAGAATAGAGTGACAACAACATGCTGTTTTACTATTTTAATGTCATGAAGCAAACCTCTGGATCAAACATTAGTCGAGCACCAAAGCAACCATGCCCAGCAACTTTACCGCTGGGGCAGCCACAGCTAACAGAGAAGGAACATGTGAATTACACATGTAACGGTTAAATACAAATGCATGATCAGATGAGAGGCAAATTGGTCGTTACTTGAGGTTGATTTCATCATATGAATAAGAATTTGCCAGCTCAGTTGCCTTGGCCAAATTTTCCAGATTGCTTCCACCAATTTGCAACACTATAGGATGCTGCTCCTCAGGAAATGCTAGAAATCTATCCTGCATGTTTTAACAGTAAAATTTTGGAACATCATTAGCTCCCCAAACATATTACGCCATGTAAACAAACACAACTCCTCTAGACTCAAGATATGTTCAATAACCTGACCGAATCTTGAAGGAAAAAGCTATACATAACTCGAGTGTTTTCGGATGTTCTGGCAATCAGTTTTTTTACCATCTGAAATTTGTCACGTGCCACTCGATTTTGTTGCTGGTCTGGCTCAGTTCAGCTATTTGTTACTGGTGTCATATGGGCTGCACCGCACAGCCCAAATCGAAACATTTCACTGTTCCTCTATATTTCCTCTTTGACTTGTGTTCGAGCTGATGTCTCATGAGTACAGTGGAAACTAAAATAACTCAACGACACTAAAATTACAGTGGAAACTGACTATAATTACAGTAATAACTGAGGGTAAGGGCAACTACAGTGGTTCATAAGATTTTCCTTGTTCTACATTACTGGTTTGCCGTCGTGCTCATCTTTTGACAGTGGGTGCACCTGAACTTCTAAAGTTAAGAAGGCCTTGAGTCCTCAGTCGGATGTGACACCATTACGCATCACGAGAACAAGCTATATAGTTTCAGCATATAACTGTCATATTGGTGTTATTGTGCACAATGTTTGCCTTTTGAGTGTGAATGAAACTTGTCCTAGTGGCAATCTTTTACTAGTATGTATCCAGGAACTTATCCCTGCTGCCATTTAGTAGTTAGTTAGTTTCCTTGAACATGTGAGTATGCTATGTTTGACATTTGCAGAACGTTTACCTTTCCTGTGGATCTGAAAGTAGCAGCATGTTTTTCTCTACTCAAGCCACTCAGAAATATGAATTTGGATAAAAACAGGGCAAAGTCAAACACAAAAGCAGACAAAATTCTGTCTTGAAACCTTCTTTAAATCCAAGCCTTTAAATCTAAATTTTGTGCTTTCAAAGTCCGGTTGCGGGATGCCTAGCAAACACTCAATGTGACCTCCAAAAATAGTGTGTTTTTCCCTTATCAACACTAGAGTGATGATTGGGATGGAAACACCCGAGTTTAGCGTAGGCAGTCCCATCTGGAAAGCTTGCAAGGGCACACGCTTACCAAATTATCCTTCTGATGAACGATGGTCTCGGCGACAACCATCTCCGTGTAAAGCCACGCGTGTCTCGAGATGAGCCGCGCAAGCGTCCGGTAGTAGTTGTCCGTCCAGTCCATCATCGGCGCGACACTGCAAGGGGGCACAGGGGGCAAGAAATTACATCACCAAATCAGGGCTACCCACAAAGCGACCCAAGAAATAACATCACCAAATCAGCGCTGCCCACATAGCTAACCAAGAATCATCCCACTGCATGCTTATTTGATGACGCTCACCTGAACAATGGAGGAAGGTACCCTCCGGTCGCCGGCGCGGAGGCGGAGACAGAGCTCGCCGTGCTGCATACGGGCGCGCAGGGGACGTGAGGCGAGAAACGGCCCCGAAGGAAGGCGTTGGTGATGCAGGGCGCCAGTGGCGGTGGGAGCAGGGCGTGCCGCGCGGCGGAGCGCCTCGCCATGGCCGTCGCGAGCACCGGGCTTGGCATCCGACGGCCGCCACCTCTGCTGGGGACAGGGGATACGTTCGGAGTGAGTGGCGGCGGCGGTTTGCTGTCGGTACCGCATGATCTGAAACGAACGGTGTAGATTGTCTTGAATACGGTGCTGTTTTTCTCGCTAATCCTCTCTTCTGTTTTAAATTATTATTAACGTTGACTTTTAACATCAACTTTAACCATTTCTTTTATTCAAAAAATTTGCTCCAATGTGTCGCCTACATTAAACAATCGCTTGCATTAGTGCTTCTAATCCATACAGTTCTTTTTTTACCACGTGAACAAATAGTTATTTTTACAGCTAAAAATGACGACGGAATGAAAATCCACCTTGTATAGATGTATTTAGATCCGCCTACGAAAATTATTTTTTTAGTAGTGACTCTCCGTATCTAACTCGATCCGCATATTGTACATATGCTAAACCACCCGGTATCAATTCTCGAATTAACCCTCTAATATGTCTAACTTCTTTACCTTTTGTTAAAATCTCACCCAATGCATATGCTACTAAATTAAATAGTAGAGGGGATAATGGGTCACCTTGTCTCAAACCTTCTTAAAATACAAATACATGACCAAGTCCGGTCAATCCGGAATGTTTTTCTTCCAAGAATCTCAATCAAGAACAACCACTAGAACGTAGCATATGTGTAATCTTTATAAACTTTGAAGTCCCTTAAAAAGTATGAATTGATTTTAGTGATTGAATGAACATAATAAATAACAGTTATTATTGTAGGTACCGCCTCACATATTCTATTTCAACATGTTGAGCTTTCTCGATGGATGATAAAGACGATCACAAAATGAGAAGTTCTGAGCTTTAGTGGATCAAGGCTAAAGACTAGTTAGAAAGTCCATAGGATTGTTGGTACTATTAAAGGGGGTCATTCGTTCTCAAGTCATAAAAGTGATAGAGGGTACGAATGCTTCTAGTTACCGCAGAAAGCACTGAATATGACAGAGGAAGTGAAGCCGAAGTAAGTCAAAGTTGCAGAAGAGTCACCGATCGCTCTGGGCATAAAACCCGAGTCCGAAGTCCGAACCTGAAAAAACCTAAGCCCGAACCCGAAAATCCTGAAACACTAAACCCGAATCAATTTTTCGGGTAATAAATTTGAAAACCCGAATTAATTTCGGGTTTAATCGGGTTTCTACCTCCGGTACACGAACTACCCAAATAATTAGAGACTGAACCTTTTTTAACCTAGTATAACTTATTATTATTAGTCGAATTCTAGATCTAGTCATCCACACCCCAAGCTAGTTGAGTTCATCTCACAAATAACAAACAAAATCATACAAATCTTTATCTAACATAAGTTCACTGGCTCCCAACTATGATAATATGGTGTCATATGACATCAATTATAACTATAATTTAATGTGACAATGCAAATTCGGGTAATTCGGCTTTACTCGAACCCGAACCTGAAATATCGGGTACCCAAATTGTCGAGTTTATTCTTGTCTCAAGTGAAATTCGGGTATCATTTTTGAAACCCCAAAATTTTAAAAACCCTATTTACCCGACCTAGAAATTCGAGTAAACACCAACGCCCAAAGTGAGTTACCGAACCGTCCAGTGAGCCAGAAGATGCAGTCCAGAGAGAGGTGCTCTTTAGAGTCGAGGAGAAAAAGTCACCGGACAGTCCGATGGGCCAATAACCGGATAGTTCGATGAGCTTGAAGATGAAGTTCAGAAGAGTTGTCTTTAGAAGTCCAAAAGTGAGAGTCACCAGACAGTCCAAAGGTATGCTTCGGACTATCTGATGACATATGGAATGGATTCCACAGATGGTGTTTCCCAGGTCTGCTGACAGAAGGAGTCACCTGATAGTCCGGTGGTGCGTCGGACAGTCTGGTGAGAGACGTCACTGAACAGTCCGATGACTGACAAAACCAGTCAGCTTTATGACACTACATTCCAACGGTTATTTTTGAGCTTAAAACCCATTTAAACTACGGAGAGGGACGTTTTTTAGTGTCCCTAAGGTCTGAATTGCTGGAGCAAACTTGTTAGAGGCCAAGGGACACCAAGAAAAGAGCACAAGCCAAGATTGGAGATCTTTGGTGCTAGTAGGAGAATTATAGGAGCATCACTTCTAGAGCTTTTGGGGCTTTGAGAATAGTGATCTTTGCCTATTACTCTTGGTTTGGTAGCCGAGACCGGCTAAGAGTCGGTGTTCGAGCTTTCGACAAGATTGTAGAAGACGATGCCAAGTTTGTGAGCGGTTTCGGGTCCTTCGCTTGAAAGGGACACCAAGAGGGAGTGCCCAGAGCCTGAAGGCCTGCTCTAGCGCGAGGGTATTGTGTGCGACAGCTGGGCCGCCGGTGACTTCACTTCGAGAAGTGGAGCAAACCCTTGAAAGCACCGTTTTAGAAATGCTGAGAGAGAACGGTACTCCGACGGGAGTGGTCCAACGAGGATTAGGGGAAGGCGACCTTCTGAGACCTCTGAAAAAATCGTTAAGCATTCTTTTGACTCTCTTTCTTTACTTTCTGCATTTCATATCATTGAGTAGAGTTTTAGGCTGCTTTACGATTCTTCTTGGTGGCTATCGTGCTAGTGCTTGCTTGTTGTTTTTTCTTTATCACTAGCATTGTTTGGTGTCTTGGACTACTAGATTTGTGTAGGTTGCTCTTGTTGTAGTTTGAGTCTCATAGTTTAAGTTTGTGGTAAATTAAGTCTTATAAGTCCACCGATTCAACACCCTTCTCGGTATCCTTGATGCTTACAAGTGGTATCAGAGTCAAGTGCTCTTTTTCGGGCTTCACCGCTTTGAGTAACGATGCCAAACAGAATGGAACATTCACCCATATTTAATGGGGATGATTACTCGTATTGAAAGGACCGTATGCAAGTCTACCTAGAGTCAATCGATGGGAAAGCATGGCATGTGACCCAAAATGCTACAATGCGAATGAGCGACTTGATTCCGTTTTTATCAAGTTCAATGCAAAGGCCAAGAATGCCATCTTTGGTTGCATCTCCAACAATGTGTTCTCTAGAATCAATGCATCATCCACTGCTAATGAAATTTGGTCTCAATTGCAAAATATTCATGAGGGCTCCACAGAGGCTAAAAAAGAGCAATACTATGTTCTTAAGAACAAATACAACTCTATCACTATGTTGCCACATGAAAAGCTAACGATGTTTACTCTCGTTTGCATATAGTGGTAGAGGAGATCAATGTCTTGGGTCTCAAGAGCAAAATTGATGGCATTAAGATCATGAAAAAGTTGTAGAAGATGTTGCCGCCAAGCTATAACTCTATCGTCACGTGTCTCTTTCAAACAAACTTGACGAACCTCTCCATGGATGTCATGCTTGAGAAGCTAATGGCTTATAAGGGATATATGTTGGTCACCTCCACCAACATTCAGTTGCCAAAGAATCTTACTCTACAAGTTGAAGAATCTCTCAATGGCAAGAGCAAGAAGAAGAAAAAGGTGGAGGATGATGAGAGTGACAATGAGGACTTTGCGCTCCTAATGAAGAAACTTTTTCGCAAGGGAAGACCCTTATTCTCAAAGTGCAACTCCAGATGCTTTAATTGTGGCAAAAAAGACCATTTTACCAAAGAGTGCCCCAAGCTCAAGAAAGAGAGTAAGAAGCAAGCTTTAAGTGAGAGCGATAATGAAGAACAAGCTACAAAGAAGACATTCAAGAAGTTCTTTGTCAAGGAGAAGAGCAAGGACAAAGATAGGAGGAAGTCACCGCACAAAGCTTACATTGTTGGTGAATGGCTCACCAATGATGATGATGATTCGGACTCCTCTTCAAGCGAGGATGAAGAGCTTGCATGTATCGCTATGACTAGCTTCACCAATGAACTCCCACCACCACCTCTATGTTTAATGGGCCGAAGTTGTGAGGGCTACATGGATGAAGATGATGATCTTGAAAAAAAAGAGGAGGACTATGATGATGATAATGCACCAAGCTATGATCTAGTCCTCATCTTTGAGAAGGTCAACAAGATCATCATAAAAAAAACAAGAGGATCGAGGTGGTGACCAAGGAGCATAAAGTAGCAGTATACCGAGTTTGAGAGTTTGAGGGTGAGCTCAATGCTCTAAAGCAATCTCATGGTGCTCTTCGCGAATCCTATGAGTCTCTCAAGGAAAAGCACATAGAGCTAAATGAGAAGCATAAGGCATTGGTCCTCACCCATGATGCTCTTGACCTTGACTCTCCCTTTAACTCATCCAAGTATTTCAATGAAGCTTCTACTTCTTGTGATCTAACCCTCTCCAAAGAGAGCATTTCTCTTGAGCCTAATATTTTGAAGGAATACACGAAGCTCAAGGAATAGAGAGAGGCCGTGATGGATGCCTTTGAGCGGCTCAGTAGAGGATGGCAAATTCAAAAGGATATCCTAAGTCAGAACCTTGTCAACAACCACAACCACAAGAGTTTATGATCATATCCTTCCTCTATCAATATCATTGGCAACGAAGATGAGATCTCTACTTGGATAGTCCCGCTTATGGCGGATGACTACTATTGAGAGTAGTGTTGCCGTGATGGTCACCGAGCCAAAGATTGTCCCAAGGTGAGCGAGCTTAAGATTATTCCTAACACCAACTTTTTTCCATGAGACTGTGTACTACAAGCTTTTTAGGGTCGAGTATGGAAAGATGAAAGCCAAGCCGCTCGGACCACCCAATGACAAGAGGATAATCTAGAAGATATGAGTCTCTAAGGTAATCATGGACTGAGAGAGGAAGCCAAAGCTCTCTTGGGTTCCCAAGAAGAAGTGAAGGGACCAAAGTGGTGGACCGTGAAGCAAATTGAAGATTATAGAAGTCCACAACATGTGATCAAGCTTCAATGCCAATCTACTCTTCAAGGAGGTTTCTCTTGTCCATAGTAGAGTAAGTTTGTTTTCTTGTCTTGCATAGTAGTTAGCACTCTTTTGTGGACTAGATGTTTGCATAACTATGCATCATGTGTAAAAAGATAAAAGAAAAGAACAAAAAAATTAGTCAATGCCTAACCATCTTGAGATATCCATAAAAATAGAGAAAGAGCTTGAGAAGGTGGTTTGGCTATCTCAAGGCAAAGCGGTGGGCTTATGATGAATAAGCTTGAGATGGGCCAAACTTGGCGCTGAATTGACTTCTTTTATGCAATGTCCTTAACTTGCTTGCATCTACATGGTATGTTTTAAATTTTTTACATTAGCTAGCTTGTTTGCCATTTATTGCATATAGGAACCACGGAGGAGGCATTATTCTTGGACAAAGTGACTACATTGCCTATATAAATTCACACACTGCTCACGGAATAACTAAAGCATTTGTGAGCTTCATGCCCATTGAACCTTGTGTCTAACGGTCTCTAAGATTCCCACTTACGCGGATTGTAAACATAGGTCCATACATTCCCTTTTTGGTTCTTCTCGTTTTGGTTTTTATTGCTCGATCTTATTGCGATTTGTGAAAATTATAAACCCTTCGGGGGTTATCTATCTGCAAAGGAGTATTTTATTGGACACTTGAATTCTAGAAAGAAATTACTTAATTCTGCAATCCCTTGAGGTCACGGACATTTCGGCGCCTTCATCGGACAGTCTGGTGATTATATCTTTATGATAATTAGCATAGCAGAATCAGACAGACATCGAACATTCCAGTGAGTTCACGGGACAGTTCGGTGATTGGAAGATGAAGCAGTTGCTTCTCTGAAATCGAAACTCCGTAATCACCGAACAGTTCGGATCTTCGTAGCCACCAGACAATATCTGAGAACCGGACAGCCCGGTGACCCCTCTATTCTGCACGATCTCGACCATCCATTTAAATCTTTTTAATCCATGCCGTTAGCTCATTTTTAATAAATCGCACGTGGGTTTTCTTTGTTTTTTCCCACTTGTGCGCACCAGTTCGTGAACTGCCGCGGACATCCACCGCTCACGCCTCCATACCGCCGCGCCTGTGTCGCCGCTCGGTTGTGTCGTTCTCGCACCCCACACCGTTTTGCTTGCATTGCCACCCTCACACATGCGCTACCTGTGTCACCTAGCGCCCGCGCCCTCGCACTCACGCCGCCCTGCGTTGCCACTCTCGCCTTCTCCACCTGGTCGGCAGCCGCGCTGCCGCCATCATGAAATCAATGTCCCGCCTCGCTACTTGAGCTCTGTTGCTCATCCCAGTGTTTGCTCTTCCAAAACCCTCAGTACGCTTTTTGTTCTTCGGGTGATCGGACGTGTTTTTCGAGGCGTCTTTCTAAACATGTCTTCCTTTAAGAATAGATTGCAACCTAATGACTTTATCATGATTAGAAATATTGAAGAGGGTCAAGTAAAGCATGAAGAAAGACTTGGAGATGCTCAAGATCAGCATTGCACGTTTGACCCCGGAGAAGATCCAAACAGCTCGGGTTCGAGTCTGACTCGGACTCTAAGAGCAGTCTGCACTAAAACGAACGCTCCGGTCTCATACAAGCTCCGTCTTGAACGTTCTAGATATGTTTGGAAAAATAAGGAGATAAGCTTTTCAACAGATCTAATCTCGTGTGAAATAATACCTAGATCCCTGGCAATCGCTGAAACAAGATAATATCCAGAAACTGCCCTGGTGCTGCGACACTATCTTTTGGCCTGTGGGCCATGTATCTTTTTTAGGCCCATTAGTATCAGGATTTCCCCCTAAGGATGTCTCAACCTCTCTATAAATAGCATCCGTCATCATTAGAGATAGGTTTTGATTAGTTTTTCTCTGTTATGAAACAGTTTCGCCGTTTGACGGTTTGTTGATTATCCAACTTCGTGATTTAATTCAGATTTCTTAATTGAGTTGCGTTCTTCTTTGTTCTTGCTTGTATTTTTCGATTCACAAGCTGAGATTAGCCTTCTTGACAAGGTCAATCGTGTGTGCACGGTTGATAACCAGAGGAGAAGTGGTGCTGCGATTGAGGGTTCGAATCGTGTTGATTTGAGGCCGGATCGATTGTGTGTCGCATCTCCACCAAATCGAGAGTTATCACGACCTGACGGAAGATTGAGAACCACGTACACATCAAGTGGTAATCAGAGCTTCAGGTATACCATCAGGTTTACATCTATCCTTGTTTATTTTGCATTCATCCTATTGTCCACAGAAAAGCCACAACACAAAAAAAATTAGTTGATCATTAGGAGTTTCTCTATCCAAGCCGTGTTTAGCCTTTGCATAATTTTATTTCAGAGTCCGTAGTGTTGAGTTTGTGTCCTTAGTTTGTGTTTTAGTTGCTGAATTTCGTGATATTTTTGTATCCAGGTGTTTTCTTTCATCGTTCATCCACATCATGTTCAGATCTGTTATCGTGTCACATCTGTTAACTATTTCTTTTGTATTGATATTTTATCCCACCCACCCAACCTTATTTTGATCATAACCAGATTCACCCTTCATAGATCCACCTCTCCATATTTATCCACTGCTCAATCATCCAAGAAAACATCCATAAAATTCGCATCCAATTTGAAATCCGAATTTGTTTTCAGCCTTTCAAACAAATCTAATTCGGAGATTCATCATTAAAATAGTCATATCTTTTGTTTCTGGACTCTAAATTAGATATATAAGTACTTTTTGGATATCTACAGAAAATTTCCCATCCTTTGAGCCACCGTGTGATTACGTTTAAATACCCCTGTGGCCTCTACCTTTTCATGCAGGTTGTAAGGCATGGTGGAGTCGAGGTCTCGACAATGAACTTGAGTCGAGGATGACTCCAAAACAAAAAGGGGAGGATGATGAGGACATCTCTCCTTTAGATACACAAAAGACTCGGGTTCGAGTCTGACTCGGACTCCAGGAGCAGCCTGCACTAAAACAGATGCCCCGGTTTCAAACGAGCACTGTTTTGAACGTTCTAGATATGTATGGAAAGCTAAGTAGATCTCCGAAAATCGCTGAAACAAAATGACGTCCAAAAACTGCCCTAAGGACATCCCAACCTCTATATAAATAGTAGCCGCCATCATTAGAGATAGGTTTTGATTAGTTTTCCTCTGATATATAAAACAGTTTCGCCATTTGACAGTTTGTTGGTTATCCAACTTTGTGATGTAATTTAGATTTCGCTATTGAGTTGCGTTCTTTCTTGTTCTTGCTTGTGTTCTTCGATTCGCAGGCTGGGATTAGCCTTTTTAATGAGATCAATCGTGTGTGCACGGTTGATAACCAGAGGAGAAGTGGTGCTATGATTGCGGGGTTCGAATCGTGTTAATTTGAGGCCGGATCGATTGTGTGTCGCATCTTCACCAAATCGAGAGTTACCACGACCTGACGAAAGATCGAAAACCCACGTACACATCAAATGCATGCAACTCAATATGGTATCAGAGCCAGAGGTCTCGAGTTCAAATCCTGGGGGGCACGATTTATTAAAATAAATTGTAGCCTACTTCTATTTCACGTTTGCGCCTATAAGAGCTACACGTAAGAGGGAGTGTTGAAGTATAAGTGAATTGCCCACCTTTCTATCATCCCTTTCATCTTTTATGCCCCTCATTGTTGATTGATTATGAAAATTAGTGACTTTGTGATAAAAGTTCAATTTTTTGTTGCTAATTGGAGTAATTAGTTGACATTTCCTAGTACTTGGTGCCATATTGAGGTTATACTTGGTGCCATATTGAGGTTATCTTTTATTTTTTTATATGGCATTGAGTCTCCCTGTCACTAGTGTTACAATTTGAGTGCATTGCTATTGTGGCATTAGTCTGTCGATATTACTGTTGGTCATATTTGCTTTATTTGATCAGTGATATGTCCTTGATTCCACCGCTAAGATTTCTTGTGTGCCGTGTGCCACTTGCCTACGTTGCTTACAACCTGTTATCTATTCCTGTGTGGTGCAGTGACAGTTTGAGCAGTGGTTGAGGATAGAGAACAGGGTCAGAGATTTCAAGGGCAGTCAAGATCATTCTCAGATGGGTTAAGAGCCAAGCTCTTAATCCTATCTTGTGAAGTCAACTGGTCAGTTGTTCTTTCAATGACAGTAGATCCTTGAGTGGCTGTTGACAGTATGGGCTGTGAGCGACCCTCGGCAGAGGAGAAGGGGAAGGGGAAGGCCGTAGAACCTGAGAAGAAGAAGAGGCAGAGGACAGGAGATCCCGACTGGGATAGAGCGCTTGCAGCGACAGACGTGGATATACCTCCTGAGAGGAGGAGTGGTGCTATGAGGATCACAAGCGCAGGGGGACTGGAGGAGCTGAGGAGGTCGGCCCGACAGAGAGTGTCGACCACACTCCTAGTTGCAGAGGTGTAGCCGTGAAGAGCTCCTGCCAGTCACTCACGGTAGTCGAGAACCGCGGAGGGAGAAGGAGCCTAGCTAGTAGGTTTCACTATCGAGGCCAGAGCTGGGGTTTGCTCAGTATGCACAGCTAGAGCTGAGAGAGGTCGCTAGGTCACGGCTAGAGTCACAGAGGAGGAGATTGATCTGTTGAAGATCAAGGGTCTAGCCATGAAGGCCAAGAGGAGAGTTGATTTCACTGTCTGGGTCACTAAAGAGTGTCATGGAGATGCTGGTCAGTTTTGGACTATTCTACAGAGGAGGATATACGAGACTCTCTGCCGACAGCTTGCCGCTAAGAGCAAGAGCTTAGTGTTTGCCGCACATCGTCACTATTCTTTTGAGGCACTGAACTGAGGAGATGGGAGTGACAGGGAGGAGCATATATCTTTTCTGCCTGGTCTTATAGAGTTAGTCACCCAGCCCCTGAGGTACAGTGAGGAGGTGGTGTTACAGTTCTATACCTCCTTGTGGATCTCCCTCGACAGGTCACAACTTTAGTTCTTATATGGAGGGGAGCCACATTGCTTTGAGAGATCCGATGTCATTACTACTCTAGAGTTCTTATCTTCTGAGACACGGATCCACGCTCTGACCCATCCAAACTTCTTGCCACCTGATAGTGCAGATTGCGGTGAATAGTTTGATACAGTAGTGAGGTATTTTTTAGAAAATAAGGACACAATAATACCGAAACCCTAATCTTCTGTAAGCCCATCTGACCCGACGAATCAATCGCCACAACCGTATTGATCTGGCCACAGATCTACCCGTAAGAGTCACGGATCGCATGGAAAATTAAACCCTAGGCAACAGCGGGGAACATGAAGGGATCAGATGTAACGACCGGGTTTTCTTACCTTTCGGTAAGACCCAATCTTACATGCTTTCGCCAATTTCAGGAGTTTGGTAAGCATGTTTATCACAAGTGAGGAATCAAGAAACCATAACAAAAGAGTAAACAAGGATAAGATTAATTAATTCAACAGGATCATCCATAAAACTTACTGAACTTCTCAGAGCGGAACAATACTACCGAGAATCCAAGAGCTGGAACAGCAGCGGGAACAACAGGCAGAGTAAACACTAAGACGAACCTCTTCCTCCACTGGCAACTCGAGTGCAGAAGCAAACCTCAATCCATAGCTGGAAAGCAGACAAGAACAATCTTCTAGTTAACCTCTAAAAAACAAGGGCATAAACAGCCGTGAGTACATGAAAACTCAGCAAACCGCACGCTACCTAGCAACAATGTATGCATGCAAAGGATAATTTTAAGGATGAAAGCTGTCTCAAGTGCTAAATGCAAGTTCAAAACATTTTATTTTAAAGATGCAAGAAGTTTTATTTTAAAACAGTCCAATTTTATTATCTTGCCCGCAGGGATCTCTGTTATTTCAAACGGGGGTTCATTTTAAATGCCGGCGTAATCTCCAAACCTGGCCACAGCTCAAAGGCCGGAGTCCAAAACATTTCATAATAGAGGTAGAGGAAAGAAAACAAAACTACTCAACGAGGAGCACAACTCAGGGGGTGTCCTTTCAAAAGGACGTGGCAATGCGCATTGACTGTAACTCTGCATAGTTTATGCACCTGGTCTCACGAGAAGTGCCGTCGAGAATCACTGTCGTGGTCCCAACAGACACACAAGACCCATCCACAAGCTTTAACTGGCGTTACCCGCCCGCCCTCTAGGATAGAGATCTCAGTCACCTATGCTGCAAGGTCCTGCAGCTGTGAGGAGCCTACCACTGGTTAGGTGGGGTATCTCGATCTCATGTGAGGAGTCGTAACTCAACACCACACTAACACAACACCGCCAACCCACAGGTAAACAACCAGTCTCAGCAAGCTTTAAGATCAAGCCTCTGCCCATACAGGGTAACGTGGTGTGCATGGAAATCGACTAAGCATACAAGGCTCGAAGGACTCAGTCCTTAATTGCCGAGGCAGGCTCTCTCTTCAACCTCAACTCCAACAACCAACAAACCTCTCGAAAGGTCCAAGAGCCAAACCTCACATGTACCCACAATAGGTACGCTCATAAGGACTTTCCAAAAGTCCCCCGCACCTCATACACCAACATGTCCCCGCTGAATAGTATGCATAGAGTTATTTGCAAAACTCACACATTTGAGGCCGTGTTTAGGGAAGCTTCCTGCGGCTTCTGCGTCTGCAAATCGGGAAAAGCGGCGAACGCTCCCCCAAACGCGTTTGCTTTTTCAAACCCAAAAAGCGGCAGCAAGACGGTTTTGTACAAAAAACCGAAAAGGGAGGTTCGGGACGCTTCTCCACTTCTTCGTCCGCTTCTTCGGTCACAGTGCTGAGCTCGCCCCCCGCCGAGCTCTACGCCACCTCTCTCGCGTCATCGCCTTCGATGAGCTCGCCCCCACCGCTCCGCCGCCCCAGCCGAGCTCCTCGCCACATCCCTCGCGTCGACCTCGAGCTGCTGGGTCCCCTCGCCCTCCGACGGGCTCGCGTCGTCCTCGAGCTGCTCGGTCCCCTCGCCCTTCGACGGGCTCGGGCCGCCCCCAAGCTGTTTGGTCCCCTCGCCCACTGACGGGCTCGTGTCGCCCCCGAGCTGCTTGGTCCCCTCAGACCCGACGAGCTTGCACCACCGCGAGTTGCTCGGTTCTGCCCACCCCTGAGTTGCTCCGCTCCGCCGCCCACGAGCTCGAGGAGACCACTGCCGCATGGAGAAGAAGGCCGGCGCTTCCCAGATCGGCGGGGACGACGACATTTGCACCGCCTCGAGCTCTCACGCCACTCGTCGGAGCTCACCTTCCATCCACGACGAGGACGAAAAGCCAAGTACGCCAAACAGGCAAACTTGCTTCTACAAACTCGTCTTTTGGGGAAGCGTGAATTGCTTTTGGAATACCTCGCTTTTGGGGAACGCGGAGAAGCCGCAGCTCCGTCAAACACGGCATGAATCACAGTTTAAAAGAATTTAACACAAATTCCATTTTATAGAGATAAAGTATGAAGTATAGTAAATAAATGCAACTAAGCATGGCTAAGCATAAAAGTAAAGTAATAGAACTAAAGCAGTCCTAGTGCTCATAATATGCGGAACGATAAATAGGCACGACTTGAAAATGTTGCTAGCATATTTTTAAAACAGTTGGCATGCAAATTATGATTTCAAACAAAACATGCAGTTTTAAAAACTAAGATCAAAATTGGTCAAGGAGCGCGGCTTGCCTTGTGAGTCAAGATCCCATCCAGGATCTAAGTCCTTGTGTAGAATGGTCTTCAAGAACTTAGCAACAACTCCAGCTAGACAAACGGCATGAAAATAGGTGAGAAACTAAAAAGGACGTCAAAACAACTACTTGAGCGGACTCTACGAGCGGATACACGGATCAGACAAGAACTGGATCCAGGACACAGTCTTTCGATCGTGTCCCAGGAAAGACACTGACTGGGCCGAAAGCGTGAGATTCAGGGTCCGGACACGGTAGACGACACGTGTTCAGGGCTCCGGTCACTTGCTGGCCCGAACAGGAAGGAACTGAGGCTCGGACACAGTCACAGCCACATGACCACAAGCTGGGTCACAGTCGAACCATGGACACGTGTCCAAGGGCTTGGACACGGTGCCCCCCACGTGACCACGGGATGGCCACCGGCTGCATGACTACAAAACAAACTGGGGCTTGGACATGATCACGGCCACGTGACCTAGAGCTAGGTCACGGTCGGACCTCGCGCGCGTACGAAGGCTTGGACACGGCGCTGGTTGCATGACACACAGCACGGTCACAGTCCGCTCGACAGCCCACGAAACAGAGCTCAGACACAGACAAACCTGTGTGACCATGACCTAAATCTAGGTCGATTGCTGCAGCACCAACCGAACATCCACAGATCACCTGACAACGACAGAGCCGGGGTCAGGACACAACCGAACCTGTGTGTCCCAGACCCAAAACTGGCCAAATCACAGCAGAATATAGATCGACTGGCAGAACACGATTTGGGGTCTAGACACATCCGAAATGGCGTGTCCTTGCCCCAAAACTGAATCGGATTTCACAGCTCAACAGATCGATCCACAGGAGACGATATGGAGCTTGGACACAGCCGATTCAACGTGTCTTTGCCCTGAAACCGAACTGAGCACCACACGAGCTACGGATCAACTGAACCAACGAAAAAGGAAACAAAGGGGAAAAAGTGCTCACCAAAACTTGAGCCAAGGTTGAAGCAAAGCTACAGAGATGAAGGCTGAAGGTGAAGACGACGCTGGAACTCGAGATGACCGAACAACCGCAAACTTGGGATCGGTCACAACTGACTCCACGTGACCTTGGCCTGAAGAGAATGATCTCTGCACACAACGAAAAACTTAGACTTCAGCACCGACTCGCAGCCACGAGTCATGAACCTTTCTAAGTGACCGAAAAGGCGTAGGGACAAGAGAACAGAGCTCACCACGGCATGGTTCAATGAAGAGCCGACGACGTCAATGGCACAAGAAACTCTCCAAAGAGACGATCAGTGAGTTGATCCCAAGAACGACAGTGCGGCCGGTTGAACTTGCACTCGAAGTAGTGCCTCAATGGGAAACCAACCAAGGAAGAAGACGGACAAGTCAATGCTCAAACATTGAAACGAAACAATAAGAAACTAAACAGAGAGACGGAGATGCTCACCGAGACTTGAGCAAGAGCCGAAGGGAAGCTGTGGGAATACATGTCGAGGTGAAGATGGCAGAGCTCAGATCCTGGGCGCCCGTACATGAAGATGGCGGTGATCCACCGATCTGAAACAAACGCCAACCATGGCTTATTCCCAACACATCAAACCAACAGGACACGGAAAATGAAGACGGAACGCAGTCTCACTAAGGAAGCGGCAGCGGTGGTGACAATGAAGACGGTGGCAGCTCCACCACGATGATAGCACCACCTGCCTCCAATCGATAGCCTTCGGCTGTGCGGCGGCTTGGGAACCAAGACATGTTCACGCTCCGACGATTTGGTCCTCCTGGCACAGATAGAGTTCAAGGTTCAACCAACGGAAACAACGACCATGAAAATGACGGTAATAGAGGAAACTCACCGGAGACGGCCGAGCCAAAACGAAGAGAATGATGAACTTAGACAACGGGACGAAGACCTCGACGACGGACGATGAGGGCGGCATGAACAACGACAGGGACGTAGCTCGAGACAGCGTCGGAGACGCTGGACGGAGATGGCGCGACACGGCTCAGGGCGCAAGCACAAACGAGGACGACGGCGGGGAAAGCGGCTCGCAGAACCGGGTGCCCTCGACCTTGAAGATGGAGACGGCATCGTGTCGAGGACGCGGTCGACGGAGCAACGCTGACGGGACAAAACAACTGCAGACGACATTGGCAGAGATCGACGGGGTCGACTCGAACAAGGCTGACGGCTCGCGGACAGGGACGACTGTTGGGTTGACGAACTGGAAGGCCCCCTCCACGGCGTCTTCACCCTGCACAGACACGACGGTCAAGGCGTCGATGCTCAGCACAGAAAAGCGGCCACGCGGACAAGGACTCTCACCAGACGGGCGATCCGAGACAAGGACGAGCTGACGAAGCCAGATGGGGACGGCGAGTGCAGGGGCAAAACGGCGAAGTTGGGGTCAGTGACGCAGATCGAGGACAACACATCGCTGTTCGAAACAGGGACGGCGCGACGCGGGCTGGAGACGGGGTTGACCGGGCGAGGACGGAGCCGAGACGATGAGCAGAACGACAGCTCGGACAAAGATCGACGGACTGGGACGGCACGCGGTCGGGTACAGCCGGGAACAGGTGATGACGGTGACGTAGAGGGCGCGACCAGGGACGATGATGACCGGGACAACGACACGCATTGGGGACGGTGCGACTCCCAATGATGATGTGAAGGCGAAAAGAGGACGGCTCAGGGCAGACGTAGGCCGAAGCGACGAGGACAGCAACGACGCGCGCAGAGGATGCGCGAGGCTCAACAAAGATGGGCGCAGGGTCGGCGCTGAGCGGAGCACCGCGGGCAAGCGATGACGGGGCGTGGCGCGGGGACGACAAGCGGCGACGGCTGGACAACTTGGGGTCGACAGGAGACGAGCTGCGCAGGGACAGGGACGGCGCGCGTGACCTGAGGACGAAGGAGACTGGGGCTGAGGAAGGCGCGCCGAAGACGGCGCAGGACAGCACAGAAGACGAATCGCGCGTCGCGGCATGGGCCGCG
>BCLG01000056.1:66942-92053 GCA_001602295.1 Zoysia matrella
TAGGGGCAGGCGCACGCGCACTGGGCGGGCGCGACACAGAGGCAGCCAGGAGCTCGTCGGGCGGTGCAGGGGCGCGCGACGCTGGGGGCTCTTGGAGCGGTGGCGCAGTGAGGTGGCAAGGGGCGCACGACAGCTGCTCGGGGCTGGTGCGATGCACAGGTGCAGAGGCGGCTAGAACTGGCAGCGGCTAGGGTTGGAGGAGGATTTTTAGGAGGCTGGCATGGTAGGTGGGAGAGGAGCAGAGCCGTCCGATTGAACGAGATCAACGGTTGAGATCGCGGGAAGGTTAGCAGGCTAACTAGGCCGGTGGAGAGAAGGGAATCCGGCCCAACGCAGAATTACGGGCTGTTGCATCAGAGGCAAAGGGGGGGAGAGACATCACTGGGAGCTGGCGTCGACGATGAAGATGCCGGTGGATCCCGACTGTCCTTGAGGTCTTCCTCGCCTCCACCGCTTGGACCCCAGTCACGGAGTACGGCCGGCCCCCCGATGAAGGAGGAAGAGGAGACGGAGAGGCAAGGAAGGCGGCAGAGCTCGCTCAGGAGACGACGCGCCAGGCAGAGCGCGAACCAGGGTGAAGGGGAGACCGGGGCGGCGGCAACGCCTGCGGGAGCGAGCGAGAGGTCGGGGGCGAGTCGGGCCGTGGGAGAGGGGCAGCGAGCAGGGGACAGGATAAGGGCGTGCGCCGACAGCCGCGATCGCTGCGTGGGAGGGCGGACGGCCATGACTGCGAGTGGATGAACAGTAAAACAATGCTTGAACAGTGTAGGCCTGAGGATCTATAGATATCATATGATAAGAGAAGCTATGTGTAGATTCCTTTGTTTTCCTATCCTATTGCCAAAGGTCTTACTATTCAGATTCTTGCATTTTCAATTCATATAGAGCATGATTGGTTGCCGCTTCGGTGACCCTGGCCGGTGCAATCCTGACCTATATGAGCTTGGTCGAGTAGAAACAGAACAAAAATCCGTTTCTTCGTATGCAGCCAGCATGATAGACTCTGATGCGGCACAGGCGGCTGTGGTGCACAGGACGAGCCTGGCCGCTCACATGCGTCCATCCAATCGCTTGATTAAAGAAGTATCTATCCTAATAAATAAGCTTGTATACATCGTCTATCCTATTTTTTTCACAAATTCTATATATTTTTTTTCACAAATTCTAGCTTTAATGAAAAAAACAATAGATCTATCTATCTCCGTTTGTTCTAGAATTTGTTTTCTGTTAGATCCCTCTCCACCCCCGCACCTCCATACAATGCTGCGCGGTGACTCCAACTCTCACTACGTGGATGCGTCGCTGCTCTGTCGAGTACTCCTAACCTTCGTGTAGTGTTGAGAGGCGATTCCGTCACTCGTAGCGGTGACTCAAATTGATACCATCCTCTATCTCTCTGTGTCACACTTCAACTAAAATTTTAATCATAAGAGAGAAAATAAGAGTACATATTGCTACAATATTTTTCTGTCCTAAATCTGTTTAAATGTCACCTGTTACTTTCATGCCATCTCGGTGTATCATCAGAATCTGATTAGATATCAGCAAGCGGCGAGGCTTTGTGATGCAGATCGACTCTTTTATTTATTTAGTTTGAATTAATTTTGATTTTGTAAGTTAAAAAGGCATTGTGCAAAGGTTAAATTAGAGAAAGTATTGTGTAAATTTATTTTTTTTTAACTTAGCTTGTATTAATACAAGTTGTCATATTTATATCGTATGAATTGTATCATATTTCTTTTGTCTATAACAGAGCGAGAATACGCTATATAATTTTCCTGTATCAAAGAAAAATTACATCACATTATTGTTAGTAGAGTACAGCAAAAATACTTGTGTACGAGTTTAATCTAATTTCCATATTTTTCCAATTTCTGTGATTTTTCATTCCAAAAGATTTCCAATTTCTGTGATTTTTCATTCCAAAAGATGGCCTAAACCTTCCTCAACCGTTCCTCGCGGAGTCGCGGTCCGTCTGGCACGGCAATCACCGCTGAAAAACTCAAAAACTTCCGTCATCCCACCTCCTCCCCCGAGCTTCCGTGGCCCTTCCCCGACTTGCGCTCCCGCCGCCCCTCTCTCTCCCTTCGTCCCCAGTCGCCGCCGCCCTTTTCCTCCCTCCGTCCCCGGCTTGCGCTCCCGCCGCGGAGCCACCCTCGCCCTCCCTCCGTCGCCGCCCCGACTCGGGCTCCCACCGGCACTAGCGGCGTGTTCCCATCCTCTGCTGCCGCCGACAAGGAGAAGCGGGCTCCGGTGCAAGATCTTGGAATCGGGAGCCTGCGCGTCGCCTGGCTCCTGGACACTCCTGAGCGGCGGCCGCCGTCCGGTGCGTCGACCTCCGTCTCGAGCCGGTGTCCCGCGTCTCGGCCTCCGTCCCAGTCCGCGGCCGCCGTGCCCGTCCGCCGTTCCAGCCGCCGCCATCCTCAAAAAGCCAGGTACGCCAAATACCACCCCTCCGCTTCTTCAAAAACTTGCTTTTCCAAAACCTAGTCTTTGGCTTCTGCAAACCTCTGATTTTCCAAAAACCCCAAAAGCAGCAGCTCCCCCAAACAGGGCCTTCACTAGAAACCCTTGTTCGATCGGGTCCTATGCTTCCCCCGGTGGCAAACTCTCGTAATCCGACTCTCTCCCTGACCCAGCGGAATCCCAATCTTCGCTTCCTCCATCGATCCTGCTCCTCAGCGCCAAATGCGGCTGCTAGCGCGAGGACAAGGCACGCGCGGCTCAGGCAAGGCGCAGCGTGCTTGGGCGCCCGCGGCTCCGTCTGGCGCCGCCTGCTCGGGCGCATCTCGGCAGGGCCAGTGTCGACGAGCGCTGTGCAGGTGACGATGGCCGCAGCCCATCGGCGCGACCACGGAGTAGGATAGAAGCGGAAGAAATCCTCGCTTAACATGTCCGCGAGGTTGCAGCTGCGTTGGGGATAATCGAGACCCACATTGTTTTGAGGCTTACGGTGAATTCCACATAAGCGAGAAATAATCAGCATGTTTATGTGGGATTTTCATTTATTTCCACCGATAAACCGATTATAATCAGATCTAAATAGGGCCATAGCCAACCCATCGCTGTTTGTCTACTTCGATCCCTCCCACCGCTGGGTCTCATCCACAAATCCCTCTCGTTGCCAGCTCCTCTGCCGCTCTCCACAGCCCCTGCCACCAGCTCTCCACTCACCGCCGCGCTTCCCAGAGTGTGGGGCTTGGTGAAGACAGCGCTGCAGGTACGGGAGACGCACACCACCGCTTCGCACGTGGGCAGCAGCTGAATGAGGCCAGTCAGAGGAAAGTGACCGAGGTCGCAGCCACGTCTGTGTCACCCACCAACGAGCTCCAAGCGTGTACCCTCCATGGCCACCCAGCCGCCGTCCACGTGCCCAGGCTCCCACAGACAGCTTATGGGTTCCTACCGTTCCGATGTTGTGCCGTGCCAGCCCAAGCGTGGCCCACTACATGCCGTGTTGCTTGCCGTGCCTAATGTCTAAGCACGGGGCGCGGCCAGACAACTGTGCCAGCTAGCGCTTCATGCCGTGGACCGCATGATTTTGCCCGGCCCAATTCCTAGGACTTTTTGCGCACGATTTTGGGGGTTAAATGGACAAAGTGAATTGTTTGGGAGAGTAAAATGGACTTTTTCCATTTGGAAATAATAAAGCCAGCTTGCTGACATTTTTTTTTTGACTCAGGATTCGAAATTGGAACAGCTGGAGGAGGACACAAGCAGAGGTGGATCCATCTAACCCCTGGAGGCTGGGATTCAAACAGAAGGGCCAACCCAACCCAATTACCCAAGGTGATTGGCTTGTTACCTATTCTCGCTGCATGAGCCACCGTGCTTGCTGCCTGCATCAAAGGAGTTTGTGTGGCAGCGGAATAGATACAGGCATTTTTTTCACAACTGGTTGAAACAGTATTTGGTCCGGCTGGAGTATAAAAGTATATCTAATAATTATATAAAAGAAGTTTTAGAAATGGATCTGAATGAATCATCATTTATTTGGAACTGAACAGGAAAGGGCATTTGAAATTTCACATGCTGGTCTGAGCTGATAATCCTCCACGGTGCTGCTCCTTAAGCAATGGTTTACTGTACTCACTGTGCAGATTACTGCCCCTCCATAAAGGACCCCGACAAAGGATATATGTGGGACCTCTTTCTTTATCATTTAAGTTAAAACAAATCTATCCAGTTTGGTTGTTATTATAGATTTATTGTTCTATGTCTAAATTTTTGCCCAACAGATTTCAAGTGTTTGTGCATGTGTGTTGATTCATTGTTTCTCCTGTTTGATGTTCAGATGTTGTGGCATTTGTGGTAAGGTTCTTGATGAGGAGATTTACACCGATGAGCCTACTTTTATTAAAGAAAGCTCAGGACAGGTTGCTTTCCTACTGTGCTTTGTTATATTTTGGGGTTTGTTTAGTTGTTTACCAGTCTCTTATATTCATACATGTATTGAACTAATAGAGCCGCTTGGCTGGAAATATACTGTCAAGCATAGATACTGGATATTCGCTATCCCATGAAAGAACCTTACAGAGAGGTATGGTTTTCGGGCACTACTTTATCTTGCTATTTATGCTGCTTTGTTAACTAATTTTCTGTTCTCTAATATCAGGAAAGGATGAGATTACTCAGATTGTCAATAACTTACATGTCGGTGGTGGAGAGACTATCATTAATAAGGCTCATAAATTCTATCAGGTTTTTTGTGGTTACCCATTGTTGTTCATTAGTCTTGTTGTGTTAGTAAAATGTTAGTCCATGATACTATTATTCTTCCTTTTGAAGTGTAGCTAGCTGTTGAACAAAATTTTACAAGGGGTCGCCGAACAACCCATGTTGCAGCTGCTTGTCTTTACATTGCCTGCCGGTATACATCCTTTACTATTCCCTCGTATTCTCATTTATTAGCAGAAGTGTTCTTATCCATTGTATGCATTTCTGTTCAAATATGGTTGCTTGTTGTTTGGCTTGTCTCCATCCTGATCATTTTGTATGGATTTGTACTATTCTCAGTTTTTGCTTTTTTGATCTTGGGACTTGCTATATTCCAAAAAAATTAAAATCCCTCATTATTTCTCATAATTCATGTAGAAGATGCTACAAACCGATACTAGCAGTCTGTTTGTATCAGATTTGCTCTCTTTCCTTTTTTAAAGGGAAAAAAAACCTTGACCTAACATATGCTCAACTATATCATCAGTTTGTTTCAAAAGTTGTATATTCCATTATTTATCAATATAATCTACTTCCTCCAGCCCAAATTACTTGTCATTCTAGACCTGGGCACAAGAATCTAGGAGGGGTGAAAAGGTGGGATATGCTGAAAACGAGGAGGAGAGAGAGAGAGATATATTGGGAATAGAGAAAGGTGCATTGGGAAGCAAGGATGACAAGTAAATTGGGAAAACTTGAGCAGGGTAGGATGACAAGTAATTTGGGATGGAGGGAGTAGAATTTTTTATTTGGCCCTTCGTATTCCTCGTCTGCTTAGTTTATTGCTTTTATTTCATGCTTTTGTTATTGTCTCTTGCGGAAGATATCTTAATTTGTACTTAACCTTTTTTCCAGCAAGCTGTATGGTTAACACTAAGTTCCATGTTACTTATCTTTCTTGCTAGGCAAAGTAAAAAAGCTTATCTGCTAATTGATTTCTCTGACTATCTACGAATAAGTGTGTAAGTACTCTTTAGCCTTTATTAAGTATTATTAAGTAAAGGGGCTCTAATTTGGGTTTTGTTTCAGCTATGTGTTAGGTGCTGTTTTTCTTCAGCTTTGCCAAGTTTTACTACTTTCAAACCATCCATTTGTTCAAAAGCTCATAGATCCCAGCCTTTTCATCCACCGTTTTACCGAACGTAAGTTAACAACACATTCTATTTTCTTGTATTTTTGTTCATTGACTTTTACATGTGTACTATTTGTAACTGGAAAACAAAATATGTGCAAATAGAAAAAATATCTCTAGGCTTGCTGTAGTTGAGGCCAGCCTCATTTTGGCTGGTTAATAATGCACAACTTCATCTAATATTCATGTAACACCGAGGCACATTAGCAGCCCGTAAGGTTGTAGTTACGGCCCATAGAAGCCTAGACGTGAAGTGGAGTTGTGGGATTAGTCCCACAGTGTTTAGCTGGGGGACGGTCCGCATAGAACCCTCGTTGTGCCAACCATAGCATCTCTGCCTCACCCTTTTCCATGAAGCGATGACGAAAGCATAGTAACATTAGTATTTGACAATTTTCATTCTGATTTTATTAACATATTGCAACTTACATGCTATAGTTTAACGAATATTATAACTTCATTGCTCATGAGATTATCTACTTTTAGTTACCACTTGTGGGTTTTGCTTGGAGGGAATAGAAATATTTTTCTACATTGAGCTGAATAGCCTGCATTTTGTCCTATATTGGTTTCAATTTTTAGGTTTGCTGGGAAGAAGAAATAATGAAGTTTCAGAAACAGCTTTACGCATTTTAGCAAGTATGAAGCGAGACTGGATGCAGGCAAGCAATTCGTCCCCTGTTTTGTTTTGTTTTTCCCCCTTCCATTACACTTTTTTGTAAGGATTGCAACAAGGTTGCTCTCTGTTTCTTTGTAAGGATGCAATAAGATTGTTATCTGTTGCAGACTGGGAGGAAGCCTAGTGGATTATGTGGTGCAGCATTGTATATCGCTGCACTCTCTCATGGATATGATTACACCAAAGCAGATATTGTAAGCCCGGATGCTCATATCTTCAATTTATTTGAGATTTGCATCATCTATGTTCTTTATTCGCGTACTTTTTAAGAACAAATGCAACCTGAACATGTAAAATTTTCTTTATGCAATATCATGGTTCAGAAGCACATGTTTTCGATTCTGTTATTATTTGCAGGTTTCTGTTGTGCATGTCTGTGAGGCAACCCTAACTAAGCGGTTGATAGAGTTTGAAAACACAGATTCTGGTAGCTTAACGGTATGCATCTCTTTCCATGAGATTCTTAAATTTGATGGGCATTATACTGTTGTAAGCAATTTAATGTTGGCATACTGTATTGTCCATGGATGACAATCAGTCAATTGACCCCCAAATTGGGCTTGTATCATTTGATGTCATGGCCAGGTTTTCAAATTTTATTTTTGCAAAAAAATCATTTCAAGGCTATGCTGATTCTCGACCTGTATGCCATAGCGACCAGTGTTGTCTCATGTTGTTTTGATTCGCCAACTTTCAGTGCAACGTTTCTGACGCTAGTCCCCATATTGGGATCCTTAGGCATTTCCCACATGAATCAAATGCTTTTGGACTAGGATTGGTTCTACTGGTACCCTCCATGCGAAGCAGTGCCAACCACGTTTCAGTGATGCAAATTATGTCAAGGAGACATTTACAAGAGAGCTTATTTAATTTGGCTTAGTTTAGGGAGTGCACAAGACATATTTTTGTTTTAGTGTTTCTTCTAGGTTATCAACATGTTTTGTTTTATGCAGTTCGCATAAGAAGTTACTCATTTATACCTTTCTCGACTTCTAGATTGAAGAATTTTTGGTAAAGGCTGATGAAGTGGGTCAAGAGCCTCTTCCAAAACTTTCACCCAAGTCTGGGGAGACCCTTTGCAAGCACAAAGGCAAAGGTGCTGAGCATTTTGCTCATGGACTTTGTGAGAAATGCTACACCAAGGTAAATCACCATTTCTATTCTCATAAAACAATTACATTAATAACTCAGTTGCTGTTGACACATTGTCTGATAGTACAGTTTACCGAACTATCGGGTGGACTAGAAGGTGGTGCTGACCCTCCAGCTTTCCAGCGAGCTGAAAAGCAAAGGCTAGAAGCTGAGAAAAAATCTGATGAAGCTGCTGCAATTAAGGAGGCTGAATCTATTTCTGGCACACAGAATTCTGTTGTTGAAAATACCTGCATGCCTTCCATAAAGGTAATAATTTTTAAATTGTTATGCGCGAGGACTAGGAACTAGAGGGCCAGAGAGTTTGCCCTTCACAACCCCCCCCCCCCCCCCTCATGAGGCACAGGACATCTCTTACTATAGAGACTTCACCAGATTCTATATAAACTATCGATGGGATCATATAGATATGAACCCATCCTTCCTAACTTACAATATATTTCTTCCTAATTGTGGCTGCAGAAGTTGTATTTTATTCTTTGATATGATTTTAGGGTGGATGGCTCTGGATCATTTAGATCCTGAACAGAAGTTCCCTTGTATAATTATACAGAACCTAGCTGCTGTAATACTGTAGTTGTCGAATGGAAGAGTTAGCTGAAACATATATTTTTATTGCTTGATTTTGGGATTCTTGCAATTAGGTGCATCCCAGACATGTCATGTTTTTTACTAACCTTTTCCTTAATAATTGTTCTACATGTTTTTTTTCCTTCTCTGTTCTCTGTGAACTCATTTACTTTTTTAATCAGGATACAAGTGGGGATGAAATTTTGTCAAGTAAGTCTGTGAAAATCACAAATGAGACTATACCATCAAAAGATCCTGAAGATGGAGGTTTGTTACTCTCACTACCATACTCAACAACAATTTCAGTTCTATTTTCTTATTTTAAATCCTTGTTTTTTTTGACGTAACATTTTAAATCCTTGTTTAGCTGATATTTGAACCTTCTTGCGTCCTTAGGTGAAAAATGTAAAGGTGATGACGATCCAGAAAGTCTTTCTGATATTGATGATGTGGAGGTACTTTATCTATGAACATTTTTTATCATACTTTTCATTTCAGGCTTTATGTGGATGTTGAGAGATAACTTTGCTTGCTGTATCTATTAATCTTTGTAGGTTGACTGGTACCTTCACAATGAGGAAGAGAAACAATATAAAAAAATTATCTGGGAGGAAATGAACAAAGAGTACCTTGAGGTAGTTATAAACTAATGGTTACTCATATCAATATGATTCTGTTTCTTTTCCTGGCGCAACTTTCTGCAAATTGCTTTTCCAGGAACAAGCAGCTAAGGAAGCATTGGCGGCTGAACTGGCAGCTAGAGGCATGGGTATGAAAGATGGAAAGAAAAAAGTAAGAAAAAATTCTATGCAATTAAGCTTGCCGTGCATAGTAGGCATTTGTTTTCCATTTTGTGCTCAGGTCATGGTTAACCGTGGATCTTTCAAGTGCAGAAGCGAAAACGTAATGAGGATGCTAAAACAGCATCCCCTGCTGAAACGCCAGCAGAAGCAACTTATAACATGTTGAAACGGAAGGTATGAAACTTCTATTGTCAGTGTCACGCATAAAAATTGTATTTTTTCCCATTGGTTGTTGTATCTACTTATCAAAATTGGACATATAACGTCTCTTCTTGCAGGGGCTTAGGTCAAAGATCAATGTAGAAGCTGTTGGTGGATTATACAGTGTATGTATCTTTTTTTTTTATGATAGGATATAAACTGTTATTGGAATAAGGATTTGTAAATTACATGCTGCTGAGAGTTGTTTGCTCTTTACTATATGTGATATTTGGCATTCTTATTTACATCAGATTATAGTGAGTTAATATCTTTTTGACAAAAAATGAAATGATGGTATTGATTTTAATATTATGTTAGTGCATTGTCCATGACACTTTTTTCTTGGCAAGCAGACTAAAGATGAAGATTGCAGCGGAAATAAGAAAGAAGAGATGGACTATGATGTTGAGTATGTACAAGACGACAATGGTGATGCTGAAGCATTTGTTCATGGTTATGACGATCCCGATCATAAGTATGGTGGCTATGACGATGATGGTGAAGCAGATGATATTTTTGATTTCTTATAAGCAGCATGTGGTGAAGGTGTGAAGCTAATCATCCTATGTTTCCAACCCAATCCAAAGAGTCGGTCCATCCAAACAATCAACCACCTTGCAGCTGCATGCGTACACATGCATAGCAAACCAGCAAACCCTACTGTTAAATTAACCTGCAAAGCACGTTTAAACCCAACTCATTAGCGGGCCTATTTAGGACACTGAAAACTTGCCTATTCAGGACACAGAACTTACTCAGCTGGAAAGAGAAATAACTGGCAAGATTCCTTGTACACCACAATTTTGATTTTGTTTATTCAGTATTCACGATTGACTAATGACGACTCAGCTAATGGGTAGTGAATGCAGTACCTCGTTCTGAAAATGTAAGTATTCTTTCAGTACGTCTAGGTATGTTCTTTTCCGGATGTATATGTAAACCCTATTGCTACAACTACTTGTATTCTGGGACAGATGAGTGAAATTACTCTGTTAGTGTTTGCAACTAAAAATGGCTGAGCTTGTACCTAATGTATCATCTCACCACAAAATATTTTTGTCATTATGTAGCTTTATTCTCCATATCGTCTAGGTGACGTTTGTACAGACGCTTGAAAATGGCTTCATATGTTGTGGATGTGGCTCTGCTCCCCTTTTCTCCTTCCATATGTACTCTCTCTCGATGTGTTGAATTTTTATTAGATCTTGTATTGTGCTGGGTACATAAAAGCCTATTCTTTTTTTAAATTGAACATCAATTTTGATCATTTGTTTTATTTAAAAAATTAGTTCAAATGTATAAATTTTTAAGTTGTGATTCAAATAACTATAACGATAAATCAAATTATAATAAAATATATAATATTTATAAAAAAATTTAAATAAAATGAATAATTAAAGTTGATGTTAAAAGTAAACAGTGACATCAATTTAGTAACTTAGTAACGAAGAGAATAAGGTCTAATGAAAATTTACTATGGGAGGATGCATAAGGGGACGGGAGGAGAGAAGCTAATAAATTCATATGTTGCGACCGTGGCTAATGATAATAGGGAGATGGAATGCAAGAAACCAAAAACATTTGCTTCACACTGTCTGGTCCGTACATGTACTGAAGGATAAAATGCTCCGGCGGTCCCTGAAGTTGTCTTGCTGTCTCACATTGGCTCATAAACTTCCGTAGGCTATTGTATAATCAACAAAACCTTTCTCACTCCATCTTGTGATCAACAAAACCTTTCTCCCGATAAAAAAAACAAAACCTTTCCCACTTTTCATCTTGAAATTATTGAGAACTAGGAAACAATGCCACTGTCACAGGCCATGAGAGAGAGAATTCATGTACTATTGTACAATCGATTAAGCCCGGCCCTCAAAATAAAATTCTACCGGCTCTGAGGCTGTGAGGTGTTGCGCCGAGTATAGACATGTGTCACCAGGCCGACTAGTAGCGGTGGCAATGTCCGTAGTCTGTGGCAACTTTACCAAACCCACCCTAATGGGCCAGTATAGTAGCCCATCTAAACATCCTGAGCCCTTGGCCGCCGCTGATGCCTGGCCGGGGCACCATAGTGCGCAGCCCAGTCGAGCTCTTTTTTTATTTTGAAAATGATTTGTCCAAACGGCCTGCGTAGCATTTACTTTCTCCGTTCCAAAATATAAACATTTTTAAATTTACTTAAATTCAAATTTTTATTATTTTAACCACTAATAATATATATCTAATAATATTTTATCATATAAAAAATTATATTTTTTAAATTTATCATAAAATAAACTTTTATAAAAAATATATTTTTATATTAAAAATTACGTAATTTGCTAGATAGTATTAATAAAAGTCAAAAAAATTTGAATACCTGCATAATAGAATAAACACGTGGCATAGCTGGGTGCTAGAATAGTAGTTGATAGAAGTTCTAGTCACTTAAAAAAAATAACCACTGCTTAATTAGATCGTAGAAGATAAGCAAGCGGGTTCAGGCAGTTAGTCCTATTTGAAGGTAAGAAGTTCGAGTAGTAAAGGCTAAGTTTATATAGAAGCTATATTTTATATAAACATATGGTCTTGCTCATTTCCCATCAAGAAATGGAGATTGGGTTGGTGTTTGGAAGGGATTCAGTAAACTGACCTTTTGGCCAGCAAGCAGAAAAAGGACTGACGTCTTGGGGCACGATAGCGCTCACAGTCTTCTATCAAACTTAAAAAATGCTTATACACGGAGGAAGTAGTATCCAATGAAAATTTGTACAGACAATGCCCGCATAAATCCCATCTGTACAGGCAGGGGATATAAACGTACAGGCACAGAAATAGGCAGATGGCAAAAATGCCTGCACAGATATATGTTTAGATCCACCTGTAATAGTGCGTGCATCTCTTGTGGATGCAGCGGCTGGAACCTTTTGTTCCATTATCTAAAAATGAAAGAGCCCTCAACATCCCCACGGACAGCCATCCTAAAAATGTGCTAGATATATCAAGAAAATATCGAAATATATGGCTGCTGGCGCCCCAACATATTTTCCTAATGCTTGCAACGACTTTGTCCACAACATGGCAGTTCCTAGTTAGTAAGCACCATGAATTACTTTTTCCTATTACTCGCTTCTCCTAATTCTTCCATTATTTGCTGTGCTTCACCAAGTAATTCCTGCAACTTCGTTTGCGAAATAACACGATCTTCCTCAACTACCTCTATGAGCCGCCTAAGACATGTTACATACTCCTTCTTAAGAGTCTTTAACACTATGTTCCGTGTGTTAGGCTGCAAGAATAACAGTGCTATGAAATTCATATGAAATATGAGCGAAATAAGCATGTAGGATGCTGGACACATTTTCTGCAAGGTAAAGGATGAAAATTGAGTGTAATACAAACCTTTTTGTAAAGTGAAATACATTTATCCAGAGCTTGTTCAATAGGTTTATTATCTTGCTCCTGAAATTGAAGGACAAGATTTGTCAAGTTATAAGCCCCATCAGTAAATCCTTGTTTTAAACGAGAATTTACGCACTAAAGTCTGGCTAATGAAGCTAAATAACACTGTTTTCATGGATCATAAAAGTAATTTGAAAACATAATCTTTTTATCTAGCCATTACAAAGCAACCTTGCATTGAAATTTGTTACATATAATTCCTTTAAAAAAACTATGTACATCTAGCATGCTTCAGTTGTGTGCCAGACCTTTCCAAAGTTACTTTTAAAATGAATTCGCAGTGTAGTATATCTGACATCTATGATGTTAATGTCAGGCCATATAAATAGCCGGCATGTGTCTGATATGGATACAGCATCAATTTTGAAGGATCCGTGCTTCATACGTTCCAGAGGAAGCCTTAGCAAGATTACCAACTACTAAAGAGAACATGGTATATTAGAAACATAATAAAAGAGGACAACAGATATCATTCAACTGTTGTTAATCCATAAATGAAGTCCATAAATAGAAAATTACCCCAGGGGCTCGTGCATGCTTTACTCCGGTTTCAACGAGTCCAACAACATCAAGTGCTTGCAACTACATGCATAATACACGTATTGCCATAAGAAGAGCATATAATATAAAAATCATGCAAAAAAACTGGTTTAAATGTGCATAGCGAACTTCCAATAGATCTAGTTTAAATAGTTCTGACACCTTCGGAAATTATTTGATACCCTTAGTTTTGCTGTACTATGAAGCGGAGCCATGGCACAGAGGTCGCAGGTTCAAGTCCTGGAAATAGCCTCTTGCAGTAATGAAGGAAAAGGCCGTATAAAAAATAGACCCATACCGGGACTATGTACACTGGGCTGCATTTTTTAGTTCTGCTGTACTATGTCCTGGTGGAGAATGGATTAAAACTTAAATGCATGCCGATGTATCTCAGTAGGGGCTACGAAATGTCAGAAAAGAAAAGAAAACGATGAATAGTATGAAAAAATAGCACCATGATGTTAACTAGTACAACAAGGACAGAGTCAATGAGAATAGTATGAAAGAGAGTTGAAGGTACATAACAAATGATGAATGAAGTCAAGAAAAGAAAGGTCTCTCCAGATACCAGTGTTTAGATACATACAAGTACATGTACTGCTCCGATCTTATTCATATCTGGATTAGAAGTGCTTGTCGAATTTAATATGCCATCTATGATCCTACAATAACATGTTCCAAGGTTCAACTATCAGAAATCAATTGTTTTAGCATTTAATACACGCCATTCTGGCTTCAATATGAGTCTGAAATAAGAGATAAAAATTAAGAAAACAATGTTAGTCTGATCCTTGTGTCTTTTTGTTTAATTAGCTAGCTTAAGAAAAAGATCTGCTGTGTGACAGCTAGTAGTAGTGATTTTTTTGCCTTTGCTAGCAGCAGGTCAGTGTGAAGTCAGTTGTAGCAAGCCGACCTATTGGTGTACTATAAATATAACCATATCCCAATGGATGTATTAAGCTATGCTCCAGAATTCATATCAGTTAGCTTCCTTTGCCTGGCCTAGCTCTCTAGTTTGCTATTCCAGCAACAGCTGAGTACCACTAAACCACACTCTTGTGCGTGTATGTTATGGGCACCCTTTGGCGGAGCTCAACAGAGTTGATTCTCATGCTGAATCAGAGAAGTTGTGCCAAACGATGTTTTTCAAAAGAAAATGATTCTCAACTGATTCTGTGATGAGCTAAAAAAAAGTAACTTCTCTTGATTCTGTGAAGTGCTTCTCTGTCCTGATTCTAAGAGTTAATCCTAGAGAATCAATTTCAAACACAATCACTTTTCGTCGGAGAATCACTTCCAGAGAATCTCTATCAAACAAGGCATATCAAAAGACAATGGGTGGAGTACACACTGACATAAGTTCATATGGCTAGGAATTTGGGTGCTTTATTGATGAATTGGGAAGAGAAAATTACAGCTACTAGCAGATCAGAGAGGATCGTAATCCCTAGGAGGCCGATTCCCTTTTCTCTCTTCTTCTGCTTAACTAGAGCTCAGCCGCGCCCGGGTTTATATAACCACCCGGCCGGCTCGCTGCTTCTCTTATTTCTCTAACTACTAACAAATTAAGCAACTATTCTCCTATTTCCTAGCTGCGCCCGGCTGCGCCTAACCTCCTGCGCCTGCCCTTAGGCAGCCGCACCTCTCCTCTTCCGTCGGGTATACTGTTGCCCAATGAAAACGTCCACAACACTTCCACCCTCCTTTCGAAACAGCTCGTCTTCGAGCTGAAATTTGGGATATGTCAGCTTGAACTCCTCAAGGGGCCCCCAAGTAGAGTTGGTCGACCCACAACCCACCCATTGCACCAGAACTTCGCATGAGCCACGATTAAGATGTACGCGGATCACAGTTTGTGGTTCTGGCGCCGCATGGCCGTGGCTGACTGTGGGTAGAGGAACAATATCGGCCGGGGTTTCTCCACAATGCTTCTTGAGAAAGGCGACATGGAAGACATCATGAATACGTGCCTTGGGTGGAAGCTGGAGACGGTATATGCCACGGGCCGATGTGTTGAAGCACTCGGAAAGGCCCATAGCAGGGAGGAGCCAGCTTTGCATTCTGGCTACTCTTGATAGCTATGGCCGTTTGTTGATGCAAGCGGAGCCAGACCCAGTCCCCCACTGCGAATGATGCGTCTCGATGATGGCTATCATGGTTTTGTTTCATGAGAGCCTGGGCCTGCAGGAGGCGTTCCCGGACAGCAGTGAGGAATGCGTCCTGTTCGGACAGCTGTCTGTCCAGAGCGGCCACACGCGCCACCCCCAACTGATAGGATGCCAATGATTGTGGTGGTCGGCCAATGACAACCTCGAATGGCATGGTCTTCAGGGCGGTCTGGTAGGACGAGTTGTAGCAAAACTCGGCCGAAGGCAGCCAGCGCAGCCAACTCCACTGGCGATCCCCGGTGAGACAGCGGATGTAGACGCCGAGAATTCTGTTGGTCACTTCTGACTGTCCATCCGTCTGCGGGTGGAACGCAGAGCTGAGGCGGAGCTTGACGCCGGAAAGATGGAACAGCTCCGTCCAGAAGGAGCTGGTGAACACCGGGTCCCTATCGCTCACGATGGAACACGGCAGTCCATGTAGGCGAACGATCTGATTGAAGAAGGCTTGGGCGACGGAGGTCGCACTGTAGGGGTGGCCGAGGGCGATGAAGTGCGCATATTTGCAGAAGCGATCGACCACCGTCAGCACCACCGATTTGCCGCAGACTTTGGGAAAGGCTTCGATGAAATCCAGCGCGATATCTGCCCACACGGAGTGGGGGACATCCAGCGGCTGCAGCAAACCCGCCGGATGGAGGTCCTCGGTCTTGTTGCGCTGGCAAACCACACAGCCCCGGACGTAGTCCCGGCCTATGCCCGGTGCCTGGGGGATGTAGAAGGGCGCTCGCAGCCGGTGGAGTCTTCTGGACTCCCTTGTGGCCCGAGCCATGGGCTGTGGCGAGCAGCTGGGGCCACAGCGCCGAGGACTCTGGCACAAATATGCGGCCTCGATGTAGCAAGAAGCCGTTAGTGGTGGACCAATTTGCCCCTGCAAGGCCTTGCTCCACCTCGATGCGTTTGGCGAGGAGGTCGAGCAGGGAGGCGACTTCGGCTCGGAGCTCGTTGAAGAGTTCCAAGTCCGGCCGTGATGGTGTGCAGGCTGCAAGCTCTGTGGTGTCCTCGTCACGGTGGGACAAGGCGTCCGCTGCCGCATTGAGCTGTCCCAGCTTGTACTCCATCCTGAAATCATAGCCAAAGAGTTTGCTGACCCATGTCTGCTGTGGGATCGTCGAAAGGCGTTGATCAAAGAGGAACTTCAAGGCGAAGTGGTCGGTCCAGACAGTGAATGGTCGCGCCCAAACATACGGCCGCCAGTGTCGTACTGCCTTGATGAGACCAATGAGCTCCCTCTCATAGGCGGCGAGTTTGGCGCGTTGAGGGGCCATGGCGCGGCTGAAGAAAGCAATGCGTCCGGCTCCTTGATGGAGGACGGCGCCGAACCCGGAGCCTGAGGCGTCCCAGCCGATGATGAAGGTCGCCTCGAAATCAGGTAACTGCAGCAACGACCCGGACGTCAACGCTGCTTTAAGGGCTTCGAAGGCCGCCGTCGTTGCATTTGTCCAGCGGAATGCGTCCCTCGTGAGGAGGGCAGTGAGCGGAGCAGTAATGACGCTGTAGTTGTGGATGAAGCGCCTGTAGTACCCTGTGAGAACAAGAAAGCCACGTAGGGCGCGCAAGGTGCGCGGTAGTGGCAAGTTCTGCACGGCTTCGATCTTGGCTTGGTCCATGGCCACGCCATCTTTAAAGATGATGTGGCCCAAGTACTCGACACATCCCTCGGCGAACAAGCACATGGATCGCTTGAGGAACAGAGCCAAACACGGAGCGGAGGTGTTGCAGGTTTTCCGAAAGAGATGTGCTGTAGATCAAAATATCGTCAAAGAACACAAGCACAAATCTGCGAAGGGCCGAAGGACCTCATTCATGAGGGACTGGAATGTCGCCGGGCATTCGTCAATCCGAACGCCATGACCGCAAACTCAAAGTGTCCGTGGTGTGTGCGGAACGCCGTCTTGTGGATGTCTTCCTCATGCATACGGACTTGGTGATAGCCGCTGCAAAGGTCGAGCTTGGTGAAGTAGGTGGCGCCTCGGAGTTCATCGAGTAGCTCATCGACGACCGGGATGGGGAACATGTCGCGCACCGTCTTGGCAATGAGGGCGTGGTAGTCGATGCAGAATCGCCAGGAGTTGTCCTTTTTACGGACGAGGACTAACGAGGAGAACGCCGACGTGCTCGGACGGATGATGCCCTGTTGGAGCATGTCCGCACATTGCCGTTCGAGTTTGTCCTTGAGTAGCTGCGGGTAGCGGTATGGTCGAAACGCAATCAGCGCCGTGTCAGGAAGGAGGTGGATCCGATGATCGCATCTCCGGCTCGACGTAAGTGAAGTCGGGACATCGAAGATGTCGGTGAACTCCGCTAATAGGAGCTGTAGCTGATTCAGGCGTTCGGTGGCGCAGAGGTGCATGCTGCTTGGTGCGCCGGCGCCTGTCCGCTTGACCCAGTGATCATGGCGCCAAAAGGCCATGGTATGGCGCCCGAAATCCCATAGGATGGGTCCAAGGGACTGGAGCCAGTGGCAACCCAGCACAATCTCGTAATCAGCGAGGGGTAGGACATATATCGATTGAGAACCCCTGACCGCCAATGGAGACCCCCACGCTGCTGCAGACGCCATTGGACGGAACGCGGTCCCCATTGGCGACGTACAGGGTTAGGCCCGGTCGTGGCGCTGGGTGGAGACCAAGTCGGCAAGCAGTGTCGCGGGCGATGGAGTGGGTGGAACCCAAGTCCACCAGGGAGCGCAAGGAGACGCCGTGGACAGTGGTGTCCAGCAACATCATGTGCACTGTGGTGACCCCTGTGAGGGCGTGAAGAGAGATCTCCACCTCTTCCTCGCTAGAGGTTTCACCCTCTGCTGGGGACTCCTCGTCGGCCGCGTCCTCTGTCAGCTCTATGAGGTAGTGGCCCTTCATCGTGCAGGTCCGGTGATTATCTTTAGTGAATTTCTCCGGGCAGTTGAAGCAGAGGCCATTTGCATGACGTTGCGCCATCTCTTGTGGAGACAAGCGCTTGAAGCGAGCGCTAGCCGGTTGCGGCGCGCCCTTGATGGCGGCTGGTGGCGTCTAAGCGGGCCCCTTGGCGGCCACTGACGGCGTCTGTGGCACCGAGAAGGCCACAGGTGGGCATGGTCAAACCGTCGGGTTGACGCGGGGCGACACACGTGGTCCTGCGGAGCCGGCCTGAACGTTGTCGTCCTCGTTAGTGCCTGACGGCGCTCGAAAGCCCTGGCGAGACCCATGGCTTCGTCGAGGGACTGCGAGCACTGTAGCTCGACGTCGGTCTGCAGCGGTTTGGGAAGGCCCCCTCTGTAGATGTCGATCAGGTCCCGTTTGTCGAGTTTGCGACAGCGGGCGAGTAGGGGCAGGAACTTGGCTGTATATTCCTTCCATCGTACCCGTACGACGTAGCTTCATCAAGGCGCAAAGAGGGTTGCTGCGCACGCGTGGCCCAAATGCGTGTTGGACCTTGCTGACGATGTCCGGCCAGGAAGGAACGCCGCTATTCTGCTCCAGCCGGTAGTACCAGTAGAAAGACGCATACCAGACGCATTCCTCATCTGGTGTGCGATGGGCGCGGAAAAACTGCTCCACCTTGTAAAGCCATGTGAATGAATCTGTGGAGCTGTCGTACTCTGGGAAGCGCAGCTTATGGGTGGGCAGTTCGCGTGGTGGTGGGGGTGGTGGGTCAGCCTGCACCGCCTCCTTGCCGCTGTGGGAGCCGCCCGATGAGATCTGGTCGGACTGCAACCTGTTGACGGCGATGGTGAGGCGGCTCTGGTCGCCTTTCATTGTGGCGACCTTGTTCTTGATGGACGAGAGGTCGGCCAGGATGGCCTCCAGGGTGGTCTTGAGCCCCTCCATTACAGACCAGAGGATCAGATGGGTGATACCAGGATGATATGGCTAGAAATTTGGACGCTTTAATGATGAATTGGGAAGGAAAATTACAGCAACTAGCAGATCAGAGGATCGTCCTCCTTAGGAGGCCGATCCACTTTTCTCTCGTTTTCTGCTTACCTTGAGCCCAACCACGCCCAGGTTTATATAACCACCTGGCCGACTGGCTGCTCCTCTTATTTCTCTAACTACTAACAAATTAAGCAACTAATCTCCTATTTCTTAGCTGCGCCCGGCTGAGCCTAACCTCCTGCGCCTGCCCTTAGGCAGCCACACCTCTCCTCTTCCTTCGAGTATACTGTTGCCCAATGAAAGCGTCCACAACATAAGTGCAATAAGCATTTGGCTTATTATGGTTACCATAGCCACAACATATCAGGAATCTCTTTTGTAGAATCTAATCAAAACTATTGTAGTTTCTTGCTTATACACTGAAGTAGAGCAGCCATTGGACTTACGCAAACAGCTGACTAAATCTGTTCAAAGAAAATTTAAAGAAACAAATATTCAAAACATTACAAAAAGAAAGAAAAAAAGGAAAATGAAAACCTGATGGAATCATCGGTGAGCTGTTTTGCCCTATGAAGGTAATATGTAGCAACATTACTGTTTATATTCATGAAATCCACAGCAAATTTTTGCAATGTTAACCTTGCCAACTGTACCATTGTACCAGCTACCTGTAATAAGGGGAAGAATAGGAAATTGAAAAGGCTAATAAATTGAAAAGCAGGATTTCCAAAAACTTTATTCACGATGTAACCTCTCCTGAAAGGTAAATAAATAGTTCTAGTTTCTTGATAAATAACACTAGTTTTTTCTGTCTCCCACTTTTCATTGTATACACAGTGCACTATTCCATTAAATTAGTACAGCACTGCGGCGGCATGAAGAAATGGAATCATCACTGATGAAAAAGAAAATTCTCATGAAACAAACTAATTTAGGAAATTTTAGGTGACCTTTTCAATGAAACAAAGGAGAACATGAGCATGCTGTGAAGGCGCTTAAAGCATTTGCAATATGTGTTGAATCTATCGATGCATACATGAGGTGTCAGAAAGCAACTGATGGACATACTAATGATTAGGGTAAAGAATGATACAGTTGGTCTAGAGTTACCAAGGAGTTACTTCTATCACCCATACAACAATATGCTGAAACAGAATAGATGGAGTCAAGGCTACTGGTGTATGCACACTAGGCTCACATCCATTGCACAGAACAGCTGCAAATGCAGATGTCCACGGTGGAAAACTCAGAACACAAGTGATATTTATGCAATTGTAAAGATGGAGCAGTAGACATGAGTTTATCACTACTTTCAGTTCGTAACTGGAGAACATATCTTACAAAATAATTTGCAAGTTAAACACCATGAGCTAAGTATGAGCCAAAGAACAAACCATAAAGTGAAGTTCAGGAAGGATCTTTCTTTTGACTGCGAGGCATCTAGAAAAAACAGAACAATTGAAAAGCTTTAAGTATGAAATTAAAAAGGCTGAAACGAACACAGGCAGCCATTGATGTCGAGTTTCACCTTTCCAATAGTTCTTCTGATTCCTTGAGCTTCCCCACAAATTGAAGAGTTAAACTTAAGAGTCCAGCAGCATTTGCAGTTTCCAATGAATCCCATCCCTTTCAAACAAATTATAAATGAATTTCAGTAAGCTTTTATATAGAAAACTTTGTCAATTAAAATTAACACTGCCTTCTACACATTTTAAAGAGCATACAGAAATTATAACCAGGATGGAATGCTCTTAGATCATTCATACAGAACAAGTAGGTTAACATATATGGTTTTTGTTAGATAATACCTTTGTTTAATTAGGTGGCTTAATTTGTTATCTTTCTTCTTGACACATAGATAGTTAATACTGAGTCGGAACATGGAAGTGGGTCTGCATTACTTCTGATCACCTATAATGTACTTCACAGATGCATGCAAGTTTTCTGGTCATGCACTGCAATTAAAATTCATAGCGAAGAGGGCCTAAGTCAGACATCAAGAACTCATCGTTCAAGCGCTGCTTGACGAACTCAATGAACTGAGAGTCATCACCCATAATGATCATATCATCAACATAAAGAAGAAGAAGGGTGCGACCACGAGATGAAGTGTGAACAAAGAGGGCAGGGTCGTGATCACTGGGTGTGAAGCCAGCATCAGTAACAATGAAGGAAAAGCGCTCAAACCAAGCTCAAGGAGCCTACTTAAGGCCATAGAGAGAGCAACGCAGCCGACAAACCATGCCATCAGGAATAGTGTAACCTAGAGGTGGCCGCATGTAGACCTCTTCTCGCAGCTCGCCATTAAGAAAAGCGTTCTTAACGTCGAGCTGGAAGATGGACCATTGACGAACAAAGGCCACAGCGAGAAGGGTCCAAATAGTGGTCATGTGAGCCACAAGAGCAAAGGTCTCATCATAGTCACGACTGTGCTCCTGCTGAAAGCCACATGCGACAAGATGAGCCTTATAGCACTCAAGTGAGCCATCGGAGCGAGTCTTGACTTTGCAAACCCACTTGCAAGTAATAGGGGTGAGATGGGGTGGCAAAGGGACTACATCCCAAGTGCCTGTGCGCTCCAAAGCAGAAACCTCCTCGGCCATGGCATGCTGCCACTCCTGGTGTAACACAGCCTCTCGGTAAGAAGAGGGCTCAACAAGAGCAGCAGCTATGAAGCCATAGCGAGGAGGGGGACAAGCACTACCATCACGAAAATCATAGCGAGGAGTGGGATCATGAGCAGACCCAAGTGGAGGAATAGGTCACGAGCGACAAGTGTGGTACTGAGTAATCTTTCTAGATGGAGGCACATAAGGTGGAGGAGAGCTCGGAGAAGAAGAGGCTAAGGGTTGTGAGGAACCTAGTGGTGATAAGGATGGTGGTGTGGAGGAGGATGGGGCTAAGGAATGCTGAGTCTCAATAGAAGAAGGTAGCAACGGAAGATGTGAGAGTGAGGACATGTATGGAAGAGTAAGAAAAGAGAGACTCAGCAGTGGTAGAGGAAGTGTCGGATGGAGTGCGTGGATAATTGGGACGAGACTCGTCAAAAGTAACATCCCGAGAAATCCAAATCCGGCGAGCAACAGGGTCATAGCAACGATAACCCTTATGCTCTGCGTTGTAACCAACAAAGATACACTCAACTGACTGGGCAGTCAATTTCGTGCGCTCACGAGGAGGAAGGAGAAGATAGCACACGCACCCAAAGCATTTAAGATGGTGGTAGGTAGAAGGTGAGCCGAAAAGACGATCATAAGGAGTACAATCCTGAAGAGCAGAAGATGGCTGTCTATTAATGAGAAAGACAGCTGTAGTGACCGTCTCAGCCCAAAAGTGAGGGGCAACTGTAGCGGAGATCAGAAGAGCACGAGCAGTCTCAAGAATGTGACGATGCTTGCGCTTGGCAACACCGTTCTGTGCATGAGCACCAAGGCAGGAGAACTGAGCAAGAGTGCCCTGGTCAGCAAGATAGCGACGATGCGCATCAGAAACATACTCACCAGCAGAGTCCGCACGAAAAGCTCGAATAGGAGAGTCAAACTGGGTACAAACCATAGTGGCAAACTGCTGATAAATAGAGAGAAACTGACTACGAGAAGACATAAGATAGAGAGAAAATTCCTTCTATGGCCTGAAAAATTTCACCAGTTCCTTCTATGGCCTTTTTTGAAATGAACTTCCCTTTGAGGACCAAATTTCGGTTTTCATTTCTTTTATGGCCTTTCCGTCAATTCAAACCATAGAAGGAACTGGTGAAATTTTTGAGGCCATAGAAGGAATTTTCTCTAAGATAGATCCAAATAAATCTTAAATAGTCATCAATAAAGATCACATAATGGGAGTGTCTGCCTTTTGAAAGGAACGAAGCACGACCCCAAACATCTGAGTGAACAAGATCAAAAGGACGTCGAGAAACCGACTCACTGGAAGGATATGCTAGTTGCAGCTGTTTGCCAAGCTTGCAACCCGTACAATGAAGAGCAGACTCTCTAGAGACCGGACCTAAGAGTCTAAGACACCACTACCAACTAGTCTAGATAGTCTAGAACCAGAGAGATGACCGAGACGACGATGCCACTGCTCGAAGGTAGTCGTAGAGGAAGCAGCTGCGACAGCAGAAGACCCAGATGATAGGCTATCAAGGGGAGACGAAGGAAGGCGCAACCAATCAAGCTCTCAAAGGCGCTGAGAGTCGCGACGCCTAGGCCTAGCCCCACCAGTAGCCTCGTGCGAAGATCCTGAACGCAACAAGAGTCAGCCTCAAGAATGATTTGACAATCATGATTAGTGATCTGACTGGCAGATAACAACTGCAAGGTGAGATTGAGAACATGCGAAATAGTTGGAACAGAAAAACAAGGAGTCGAAAGAGTGCCTCATCCAACAACAGGAAGAGTGGTGCCATAAGCGCTCTAAACAATGAGGCAGATCAGGAGAAGACATGGATGACAACTGAGTCGAATCAGGAGTCATATGAAAAGAAGCACCAGAATCAAGGAACCAAGTGGATGAGATACCTGGTGAAGGCTGAGAAGAACTAGAAGCAGAAGCAGCAGTCCCATGTTCGTGAGCTGACAAAGGCGACGAAACAAAGCGAGAGCCTCTTGCTCAGATGCAGACAACTTGCGAGGACCCTACTCAGCTAAACCCCCTCTCGAGGCCTGAGAAGCACGACCACCACGACGAGCGCAATCGCGCTGCCTCGTGCGACAGACCGAAGCCGCATGGCCATGTCTACCGCAGTAGCCACACTCAAGAGAGGGTGCTGAAGAGGTCATAGTCGCCACCACAGTCAGAGTCGAGGGTGTCGGTGACGAAGGCACATGAGAGGGTGCTGGTGGAGGGGCCCGAGCAGCCAATACAATGGCAGACTGCTAGTCCCGACTCACAGCCCCAGCTTGAAGACGTGTCTCCTCGGCTCGTAGCTCAGGCATCGCCTCATCAAGCGATGGGCGAGGCCGACGTGTCATGAGCTGGGATCTGACTGTCTCAAACTCAGGGCAAAGCCGAGAGAGAAACTCATGGAGACGAAGAGTCTCTCGCTGCTCCCGATGGCGATCACAACATCGACATGTATCTGGTCCACAAAACTCGACACCCAAGCTATCTAGACGGTGCCAGACTGCACACATCTGACGGTGAAACTCACACTATGTGGTCAAACTGACGAAGAGAGTGAGCCTCAACAACAGCAAGGTACATAACCTCGTTACGGATCTCGTAACTACGGCAAAGATGAGCCCACATCTGCTGAGAAGTGGAAAACCCCTTGAGAGAAAGAGTGAGATCAATCTCAATGCTCGCAAGCAGAATAGCCTTGGCACATGCCTCCTCACGCTGCCAAGTCTCGTAGTCCGGCAGCTCAGACTAGTAGGTGTCCATAGAGAGCTCAAAGGCCTCAAGGAGAGAAGCCTTGGCAGCCTCGTCCGCATCAGGCGGGTAGGTGAGGTTAGGTGGGAGTTGGGGAGCAGAGGAACACTTCTGTTGTCCCGTACGATACCCCACAACTGCTGACCACCCATGTGAATCTCCATGTGGAAAGAAAAATCCCCCAGTTGGTGCCATTGAACACAACTGGGCATCGCGGAACAGGAATAGCACCAGGGCGACCAATGGCTGCCATGGTGGAAAAGGAAGCAAAGACTGTTTTTTTTCTTTTTTTCTGGTTTCTTTTTTTCTTTTTTTTCTTTTTTTTTTGGAGGAGGAGGTGATCTGTAGACCTTACAGTGCGGATCGGATCCGGGTCGAGTGCAGCAGATCGGGTCGAGCACCGGCGGGTCTGGGTTGGGTCGGGCACCGGCGGGTCTGGGTCGGGCGCTAACGGATCCGGGTCGGGTGCCGTGGATCCGGGTCAG
>BCLG01000056.1:92197-141873 GCA_001602295.1 Zoysia matrella
AACATCCCAAAGAGGGTATAAATACAAAGGACAATAAGCAAAGATGACCCCAACTATACAAGATATCTAACAAGCATAAGCCCAAGTTATCTAGCCCCAGGTTTGCCAGGGATTTCTTCCCATGGCTTCTATTGCTCATCAATCGACGCCGGATATCAAGATAAATTCATGGTTTGATCTAAAGACTTATGCAACAAGTTGAAGAGGATGCTAGCAGAAAAAGAGAAGGCAGCTACAAAACATGCAGCACAGCAATAGCGTTGATCCAATCTGTTGTGGTTGTGCCTACAGCACCTACCTCTTCAACTCTATAATATAGGAAGCAACTTGCTTTTGCATTCAACACCTTGAATGAATTAAAACACACTTGATATATTATGATTAGAGGCAAGGATAATGCAGAGCCAGAATATTAGTGAACCAGTATCAAACAAGAAAATTTGGTGCACAAAAAGTATTGAACATGCAGTGCATAAATAGTTGGCGCAAACCATGCCTTTGAAAGCTCCAGAGCGTGTAATATCTTCCTTTGCCAGTTTTCAGCTTCAGAAAATCGATTTGATCTTGACAACTCCTGCAATGAAGTATCAAACAAGAAACATCATTTCTCAAGAACCAATTAGAGCACCACACATTGGACTTGTCTTATTAGGTCACATAGGTCCAAAACTCTAGTCAGCACAGACTCTCTCATCCTCCTGTCTCCATAGCCACAGCTATGAGCAGATGCTACTAACAATCAGCATGCCACAGAAGTGACCAATGCAGACAAGCGTGATATTGACCTCACATGGAGCCTTGGCGAAGCGGTAAAGATGTTGCCTTGTGACTGATGTCACGGTTCGAGTCCTAGAAACAGCCTCTTGAAAGGAAAAAAAATGCAGGGAAAGGCTGCATGCAAAAGACCCAAAGTGGCCAAACCCTGCGCAAGCGAGAGCTTCGTTCATCGGGCTGCCCTTTATGAATCATATAGTAAGTTTAGGGGCCCATATCTCCATTTTCAGACTAGAGACCCAGCTGACACGAAGGTACAAGTTCAGGGATTGCCAGAGTACTTAATTACAATAAGAAACTAGGGCAGTTTGTTTGCACTCTTCCAGTAATCTGCTAGGTGCACGCTACGCCACCAATCTGCTGGGTTAACATGCCCATTATTCTTTTAAGACACAAACATGCAGCTAGGATCCAAAAAACACCAAAAAGTTTGGTTGTACATTGAATCTGAGTTTCTATTATGTTAAAACTATCGCTGTAATGTAGTAAATATCTTGACTATAATTGCAGAGATAAGATGTCAAGCATTTGAACAATAAAATGCATGGTATCATTTGGGTTTTAATAGCATTTAGATCCATATACTATAAGCCCTTGAGCATTGCTTTAGAATGCAGTTCCTGAAGTAATACAGAATATAATCTTACCGTAGCGAGATATCGCATTCTTTGTATACATATAGGTGACTCGCCAAGCCCAGCTTCCTAAGCCATGCCATAATCTTCAAAAATCACTTCCAGGCACACTTGAAAGACTCGAAACTATGAATTGGAACGGTAAACATACCTCAAGTATCCTAATAGATTCTTCAATAAGAGATTCTGCATCTTTTCTTTTTCCTTGTACAATTAGCACCTAGGAGCAAAAACGAATTATTTCCATACGCTGCTATTTTATTGAATTGCTTTTGTTACATTGTGGCAAGAAACAAATCAGAGTTTAGAGGATAAATTGGTTCCACAGTAAAATACATAACCTTTGCACAATTACTAAAGTAAATCATCCCTTCTGCAATGACAAGGGTTGGCATTTGCAACATATGGAATCGCTTAGGATGTACTATTAAGTTTCAGGAGTATGCCTAGCAGGCAGCGTGCATCAAATGTCAGAAATTTTCACTCGTGCATAGTGATTGATTTACTTTTTGTGGCTATGATATCTGATTATGAAACCATGGGAAAAACTCACTACTCATCACTGTAGATGATAGGGATGCAAGTGGGCATGCCCACAAGCCCATATCTAGTTAAAATTTTGCTGGCAACCCGCAAATATCTGCAAAATTTGAATTAATTTTGATCCTCACGGGTACCCACTTGCATCCCTAGTAGATGAACAGTGTCATATGTACAGACAAAGTCCAAGGAAATTCTGCATAACAATGTCAGACTTGCTAAAACTACACGAGGTACCTTCACTGCCCAACTTGATGATGTTCAGTGTGCAGAAATTTATGATTATGCTAATAGAAAAGGTGGCAGCCGCTACATGCGAATTCCCTACACATGACACAAGCTACATTAAAGGCCCTCGTTCTTTTGAGAAGGCACAAGTTACTTAAGAGGGTACATAGTGTAGGGAAAGAGACTGGACTAAATTGATACACTAATCGATAGCAGGATAGCAAATAGACATTATAGCCTGAGCAATAGAAGTAACTCAAAACTAATAAATGAACAACAAGAAAATGTAAATAGCCAATATAGTAGGACTAAATTGATGCCACTGCTGCATGTGCCAACACTTGCTGCTGTGGTCTCCACCTGGACTCTTAACAATTATGTACGTAGCTCCCACTTGCACAGGGTCCAAGGAAGTGTCCAACCACTTTGGGTCTTTTGTATGCGACCTTTCCTTGCATTTCTGCAAGAGGCTGTTTCCAGGGCTTGAACCTGTGACGTCATGGTCACGAGGCAACAGCAAGACATGGACGTGCTATGATTTCAAGAACAGAAGTAAGAAGAAAAATCAGTAATATTAAGCAGCAAAAGAGCAGTAACACCCTATGGGGTTAGGAAGATGACATGTCACGTATGGAGGGCTGCTCTGAAGTACATAATGAGAAAACACAACAGTAACATTTTAAGAGTACCAGGATAGTCTACCTTGGCTAGAAGGTACATTGTGCTCGAATATTCCTGGTGGCCAACCCCCATAACACGCCCTTCAATCTACGGATAGCAATTAAATACGACAAATTTTATACTTTGAAAAGAGAATGACATAATTGACACTTCACTGTTCGTATTCATGAATCCTATCGAACAGGTTACAGGTAGTAAAAAGACTGGTGGTACAGGGTTAAAGTGAGGCCAGCACAATGATAAAAAAACAAACAGGCACAACTTCTTTCTAAGTAAAATAATGCAAGCTTAACTACTATTGATATGAACTTTACTTTTCTAATAAATACCACTTACAAAACATAGGAATTACAGATTTAAAGACAATGTATGTAACACATCAAAGAAGCTTGCGCAGGAAAGTTAAGGAGACACCTTCAGAGCACGCTGCAAAAAGAAAAAAGAAACAAAAGAGGCATAAGAGGTGAATTTAAATTAAAAGGTGTGAAAAACAAAGAAGTTCACACAGCAATTTACTACTACAATGATTGATAGTTCATTAACCCTTGTCATATCTATTCAGTAAATTTTATTCTGCGTGACTGTTAGTGCTGCATAAAGCCAGAAGGATGACAGCTCAAATTGCTAAATTGCAGACTAAAGCCCCAAAATTTTGCTAATGTTTCCCGCAAGAATAAACAGCATAATAATATGGTATCGATTCAAGAATTAATTAATCAATACCTCAGTTTAGCTAGGTATATCACATACCTACAAATTATTCATAGCAACGTGCTACGGCCCCATTTGGAACACAGGAATTTCAAAGGAATCAGTTTAATTTCACAGGAAAACCGCAGGAAATGGGAAAAATCCCACGTTCCAAACAGGGCCTACATGACATTAGAAAGAAAAACACAAAACTTTGGAATGGTCAAGGCAGCTAAATTATTCAACCAAAACTAACGAATAAAAAGACTAATGGGACCATGAAAATATACCTCATAACATGCCTGGGCTTGAGAAAACCTGTGTTGAAGATGATAGCATATTCCAAGACTATGCAATGCAGTTCCAACCCTACAGTAAAATACATTTGATAGAATGATGGAAAAACTAAGATGATAAATCGGTATAAAAAACACAAAAACATACATGAGGCATCATGGTCAAATGTTCCAACAGATGTGACCAAGCATAGAAAAAATAGATAAAATTTTATTTATGAGATATATTTCAGCAAGCATCTGCCTGTAGCCAATATCATCAAGTTAATGCTTCATATCTAAGGATTAGGGTTCCTAGGTCTATATAAAGAGGGGAGATGGGTACTGTAAGGCAGGCAAGGAAGAAGACTAGGTCTCTCTATTAATGCGCCGTGGGTTGAGGCGCCGGCACCATTCCACAACAAAGTTCGAACTACGTAAGATAATGGTGATGAAGCCAAAATGATGTCTGCATTGTACCGTATATCATCAAATCCAAATGATTCCTCTAGGATTTCAATTGCTTCCAAATAGAGTAGCTCAGCTTTCTCATACTCTTTCCTCAATCTGTAAAACTCTGCCTGCAAGAATTTAGAAATACAAAATTTTCAAGGAATGTCATATTGATTAATGTCACATAAGCTTATCGATGGACAAAACAATCAAGGTGTACCTTTACCTAGCAACTTCGAGCATTTGATTGGACATACAGCCAAAAAAAACAATAACTAAATAAACTTATGTGTCATACAAACTTAAGAACAAAACTATGACATCGTACAAACACACAGAATTATAAAAGAATCTGAACCACACTACCAGATTCAATAACTAGAAGCCAAAGATTAGATCAATGATGAAGAATATGTAAACTTCGGGATAACATGTACAAGCTAAATACTGCAGATTTTCAATTTGGAAGATAAATAACTGATGAGCCACTTCAGTCCTCAATACTCGATATAATTAGTTTAACTTTTACCAGATTGTTAAGCGCTGAAGCAACATGTGGATCTCTCAGTCCAAATCCTTCTTTGGCCTCCCGTAGGGCTGCCTGGAATAACTTTTCAGCTTCATCCAGTTGCCTCTACAAGATGGATAGAAAAGTGAAGATTAAAATCAGAATTAAAAGAGCCTCAAGATTCACCCATCACTTCCTCGATCGCTCAAATAACAATAACAAAGCCTTTTAGTCCCAAGCGAGTTGGGTTAGGCTACACATGAAACCGACAAGAACCTCAAGAACAGTGACAAGAACCTCGGTCTATCATATGCCAAGCAAACATTGAGGTGTTAGAATAGCTGAAATATGTTCCAAAATTAAATTTCTAAGTAACAACTCCATGCAATAACTGTATAAAACCTAGGATATAGTTCATGTTGAAGATAATTCGTCGGAATTTGCAGACATTTAGATGTTGTCAGGACCAAGAGAAATTAGTAACTGAATAGCAAGAAACTCATTTGGGCTATACTATAGTGAAAAATAATGGCTTCGTATTTAAAGTGCATTAAAATGAAGTTCCAAAATATGTATTCCTGCCAATTTTTATATATGACACTGGTTATTCAATTTTCAACTAGTCCATGTCATATATAACAAATTATTGGGGGTACTTATCAGAAGTTACTAATGCCAAGCATTATAAAAATTGTTCAATATTAATATGCAGGATGACCTAAAATCTCCATAGTATGATATGAAAACACCAAATGCCAAATGTTGAAATTAAAGTTTTATACACGTTAGATTTTATATTCCCTATAGTTAAAGGGCCTTTGTGCATATTGTAATATGTACACGTTGCCCATTGGGCTGTGCAATAGAGGAAGTTGTCCATTTGTAACATGGTATAAGAGCTAGGCTATGTTTTTCTTCTTCCTTCTCTGCCCCTCCCAAGCGCCGCCACCGCAGCCCCGCACACCCATGAGCATGTCGCGCATCTTTGTGCCTCCTCTCGATTAGGGCCCCTGCATCGCACCGCCGTGCGCCATCTCCCCACGGCCACATGCGCCATCATATTCTCTGCCCTGCCCGAGATCTGGCTCCGCTGCAAGCACCGACCATGGCTCCTCCTTGCTACAGGAAAAGTGACTGAATGCCCACCTTATCTGCTCTTCAATCCAAAAAAAAAAAAGAAAAAAATGGCTACTTTCTGTCTGTGCATCCACCATGAGTTTGAGGGGAATGTTAGATACTTTATATTTCCCTATAGTTGGAGGGTCTTTGTGCATATTGTAATATGTATAAGTTGCCGTTGGGCTGTGTAAGAGAGAGCTGTCCATTTATAATAATACCCACAGTTCCAAGTCCAAGTCCAGCGCCAAACATGTAATGAATAGTTTCAGAAAATCAGACACATACAGAAAAAAATAGGTAGCTTCTGTAATATGCCTTCTGCATATTTCTTAGGTTTAACATGTTGAGAAAAAATGGGCAACATATATAACAAAAGAACTCCCTCAGAAACTTGATAGACCCAAAAATTATCTCAAGCAAACTAGGGATAATGTGTTACTTGCTTTCTGAAAATAATCACGAGCATTATCAGTAAAGAGTCTCCATTTGATTGTGTGTTCATTTGAGATAACTGAGCCATCTTCAATCTTTTGTAGACCAGTAGCATTTCTCTCAGTTTGCTCACTTGCTGGAGCTGCTAGACTAACTGAGTCTTCCTGAGCTAATGCAGAGCCGCCGCTCAGACCAATAAAAAAGGCTGTAATTAGAATAAAATTAGTATTGCAAAGCATAAATATGAAATTAGCTTCAGAAGGACTTCCAACTGAAATCCTAATGTGTTTCACAGTAGGGGCACAAAAAAATAACACATGCACGCATATCAGCATATGTAAGTGTGAGGTTGCAACACATATGTACATAGCTCCCACCGGTGGTAAAGAGCGAGTTGTAAAGGCACGACAAGGGATCAAACATGTTTTTGAAATCCAAGGAAACAAGAGGAGAAAATGAGGGGTAAGTCATTAAATTCATTTATTATGAAGGTGCACACGAACATCAGCTATATAGCTACGCAAGAAGGCTATTACCTGATTTTATTTATTACAATTGTACTAAATAATCCAAGCAAAATATGAATCCTAGAAAAAGGAAAAGAAAAAAAAACTGCATATCAATCTTGTTGCCTGAATTAGATGCAACAGCACATTTAATTCCGAGCACTCACAATAGTCATACAGAACATGAGGTCACGTGTTTGAGTCTTAGAAACAGCTTCTTGCAGAAATGTATGGAGAGGCTATGTCCAAAAGACCTAGAGTGGTTGAGCCTTCCCTGGAACCTGTGCAAGCGGGAGCTATGTGCACTGGGTTGCTCTTTTTTTTCGCTTGCAATAGCCATACAACAAATACAAGAGGCACATTTAATCCCTTGCATTCAAAACAGACATATAATAATTAAAAGAATACACGTGTAAAATGAGCTTGTAAACAATTGTACACAAATCCGTTTGAATTGCACTACCAGTAACCAGCATACAAGGAAAAAACAAGATGCAAGGACTTGGAGGATCAATATATGAAATTGTCTACCTGCTTGTCCAATAAGTATAGCACCAACAGTTGAACCGAACTTCTGATGCCAGCTATAACTGAAATTATTGTCACTTGTAAAACCTGAGGGGAAAAAGTGCTTTGTAAGTGTTATTCACAAAAGGAAATTCAAGCAGTGTTAGTTTTAACTGTACATGAAAATTAAAAACGTAACCTACATTGTTTAGCAGCAGCACATAGAAATTCATCAACTCAAGTAGTAAAGAAAATAAATGAAACTACATAAGTGCTTCAACAAATTTCCACAAATTCTAAGTAAATTGAAGAATGATGTTGTTTAAAAGAATTCATTCCTCAAGCTTAAATCTATAGCAGGGATACAGTTGGATTCGAATAGCCTAACCTTGTCCTTCATTTTTTTATCCTTTGGATCCTGAGTTGCCTTTGGATAGTATGGTATGAATGTGAATGCGGAGTCTCATTAGCATAGATATAACATTGGCCAACAATATTTCATCTCCACGATGCAGAATTAAAGGTTCATTAATCATAATAACTCAAAAACATCTGATTGTGCTCAGAATTTTGTCAGCTTAACTCTGAATACAGAAAGACACAAATAAACAAAAATTATCATATGTGCTGATATCTAGATATCCTAGGTCCAATAACATAGATCCATCACAGGGCAACAACACAACTATTTCTTCCACCTGATGTCCAGATAGGTGTCCCAATCCAATTAAGTTTATCTAACTCTAGATGCTCTGAGTTAGATTTCAAAACCCACTTCTAACTGGGCTTGTCGTTTGGTCAGGAAAATCTCAACTGTCCTAAATGACTACACATCAAGTCATCTGTCCCAGCTTTGTGTTTGCTCCGTTAACAATATCCACAGTTTTTATCCACTAAGGAGACAAATAGTTGACCAGAAGAGTAACTAACCTCCCAATTTTTCTAGAAATGTTTTGAAATTCAAATTGGATGTAGAAAACCAAAAATACTAACAAAAACACTACTGCTAGTATAACAACAAAAACAAAGTTTCAAAGCCCATTCACTTGAAATCAGGCTAGCTGAGTTTCGGCCTGTTTAAGTTTTCAATCAATCTCATTCGAGTACCAACATTTTTATATTGGTAGCCAAATAGGATGAAATCCTTCATTTAATTCCTTCAAAGGAAGCTAGGAGTAGGAGCACTAAATAGGACAACAAGAATATGGTTTAGAGTTTGAGCGGAAAAGCTCAATCCAAAACAATTCACAGCAGCCAAGATACTATAATTCACAAAGAACATCAACTATGTTCGATATGTTTTCCTTTTGGGTGATTTCCAAAATGTTACAACGACATCAAATTACATAGGCAAACTTTATCATGATGAGTTGAATGTGAAAAAGAATGCAGGAAAGCAGATGCCTAGTCGTAGTGACAATAGAACTTGATATCAGGGCATGAGCATTAGCTGCACCTCACTCCTAATATGGATGCAACCAGGCTACCCGCTGCCTAACTACAGAGTTCTCATTTTAATTTTTCTAACAATATACACAGCAATCAACATCAGTGATAGGCACTGTGTCCGCTGGCTACCCGGCTGAAGCGAATTGCTTATACTAACGAGATCTATGCGTGCTACACAGAGTAGAATCTACACTCACCGGCTCGGAAGACCCCGAGCGGCGGCTCCACGCGCTCGGGGGTAGAAAAGGCGAAGGGCCGCGATGGCGCGGACAGAGCGGCGGCCGCGGGTGCGTAGAGGTGGTGAGTAGCTCGGTCAAGATGGAGGCGCTGGGGGAGGTGGCGGAAGAGGAGGAGGCGGCGGTAGGCGACAGCCATAGCGGGCGGCCGAGGCCCGACGACGGAGTGAGGCGGCGGAAGCGCTCCGCCGCCCGAGTGTGTGGAACGACGATTCGAGGGAGACGGTGTCCCGGGGAATTCGAGGGGTGAAACGTAAAAATCGACAGGGACCCCAAATGGTACGGTAAGATCTTTTTTACTGTCGGTACTGTATCATGTTTTTTTTTTTGAACTTTTAATTGAAACAGTATATTTTAAATTTATTATTTAACAAATATAAGTGACATAGATGACAAAGTTTTATAAACATATACTTCGGTCTAAAAAAAAGTTGTTGATATAGTCTTCAAATCATAAGTCTATAAAATATTTAATAAAAAGTAACATCAGTATACTTTTAAGAAAGTATTTTTAAAACAAATTATTTCTAATTTTTTAACTTAATAAATTGAAATTATTTCTAATTCATATTAGCAATGTTTGATTAAAACATTGCGTTCAAAGCTATTATTTTTTTTAGACCGGAGTTATAAGCGAAAAAAAGATTGAATCTTGATCTCATACTAATCAAGAAGCATTTTTATGAGATAAAACAATTTAAGTTATCTAAATATAAATTTTTATAACATATAAATATCTTTAATTGTAGCATATACTTGTAAGACATAGAAGTAGAATAAATTTATAAAAACTTCTCTTATATCTTTTAGAATAGTTATATTAAATTTATAGCACAAGTAAATTTGATTTAATAAAACAGTTATAGTTAATTTTTTATATTTATGCCATTATCCATATCTACTACCACATACTCTCTCTATTTCCTAAATTATTGTTTACTGTTGATTTTTAAAATCATCTTTGACTATTAAACTTATCTAAAAAATTAATTTAAATATGTAAAATTTTAAGTTGTGATTCAAATAATTTTAATGATAAAATAAATTATAATATATGAAATTTATAAAAAATTAAATATGATCATAGTAAAAATTTTATGTTAAACCTTTAGAAAAGCTAAGGCGATGTCACAGTCGTTCATGCTGCTCCCACCGAGTAGAAACACGCACCTTGAGTGAGAAAATGATTTTTTTCTCCTTCCTAGTATCCACCGTATGGGTTAATATTTTTAGAGTGACGTGGCGCAACGAGGAATGAGAAAACGCTTGCGCTTTAATATATAAAAATCGGTTTGGTCGGATTTCGTGAAAAATTGTAAAGACTGTTACAATAAATTATGAAAATCTGCTATAAATATAAAAATTGAATTTTAGAGTGAAATTCACTTAGTTTTTCCAATCTACCATTCGATTTTTTCGATTTAATTGGTTTTGAACGGTGTTGCCAATTCACAAGCTAATCCTGAGTAGAAATATCAAAATGTCTATTGAACAAGAGCACAGCAAACTTCAAAATAACAAATATTTTCAACTTCTTGTAATGCACGCCTTTAGCCCATCACTACCGCTCTCTATCATTCCAACATTGGCTGGTTTGAATTTTGAAACCAAAATTGCATGGAGCTATTTTGACTCGAGGTAGAATTTTAAAACCAAAACTACATAACATCTTGGGTTCTTGGCATCGAGAATTGCATGAACTATTTTAACTCGAGGTAGAATTTCAAATTCGTTTTGTGGGATAATATTTAGTTAAAATGAACTACTGATTCAAAACCCCTTAAACATATAATCAATATAAAAAGTACATCGAGAATTGCATGGAACTATTTTGACTGGAGGTAGAATTTCAAGTTAGCTTTGTGGGGTAATTTTTAGTTATATTGAACCACTGATTGAAAACCCTTTACATATATTCATCAATATATAAAGTAAATCACACATTTATTGCTGGATGTTCCAATGATGTCGCGATAATTACTGATCAATAGTACATTAGTGCATACTATAGAACTATCGACTCATAGTTTTCTTGTCCACTTTTATCGACTCATCATCAATAGCTAATTTAAGTAAGTGAAAATGAACGTGGTGCAGCGTCAATTACCAAAGCCCTACTAGTCTCCCTCGGTGTCTTGATTTTTTTCTGATGCCTTTTGTACTGATCCGACACCCATCCCTTCTACTCGGCGGAGAGAATCACATATTGCCCCCGTATTTTAATTGTTAATTAATTAGTACAGAACTACACTAACAAATATTACTACTTTCGTTCCAAAATATAAGTATTTTTAAGTTTGGATAACGTCAAAATTTTTTAACTTATACCAATAATATCTAGAAAATTACATAATTTTTAATATAAAATTTAATTTTTATGAAAGTTTCTTTAATGATGAATTTAAAAAAAATATAATTTTTATATGATAACACATTATTAATTATATATTATTAATTATCAAAGTGATAAAAGTTTGACTTTTATTTAAACCTAAAAATACTTACTCTCTCCGTTCTTTAATTGATGTCGTAGTTGACTTTTAAATTTAACTTGACTATTTGTCTTATTCAAAAATTTAAGAAATTTTGATAAATTTCACATATTTTTATATAATTTGATTTATCATTAGAGTTATTTGAATCACAACTTAAAATTTTACACACTCGATCAAATTTTTTGAATAAGACAAATAGTTAAAGTGATTGTAAAAGTTAACGGTGACATCATTTTAAAAAGGGCGAGAGTATATTTTAGAACGAATGGAGTAACAATTAAAATACAAAAGTAGTAACACTTTGAACCTATATATTGCGAGGACGTCGACAGAGTCAGCTCTAGCGGGGGCATGGAGTGGGGGTTGGAGCTCATGCTCGCTAAGGGACGATGAGCGATTGACTGGTGGGGGAGTTGGTGGGGTTTGCTCCCCTCCGGCTGGCTCTACCATTGACGTCTTACTCTTAGGCATTTTTAGTAGGAATTATGCTTATTCAAAAAATTATTTATACTTTAATTTATGAAATTATTTATCTAATTTATTCACATAATTTATTTTTTTATGTCAACAATGTTTAGTAAAATAGCTTATTCAATATGGATTATAAATGGTGGGAAGAGAGAAGTAGTAAAGCTAATATTTGTAGTTTATGAATTCTAGTATGAAATGTAGAAGAGTAATTATAGATTATTACGAATATAATGACTTATGAAATTTAAGTGTTTGTTAGAGATTATACGATAAACTGTCATAATCATTAGTAAAAGTAGCTGCATAATGCCTACCAAACGGAGCCTTAGTGGATCAAAAGTTGATCATGTTAAACTGAGGTTACACTGTTCAAAGTTTGTAGGATAAGAATTCAAAACCGCTTCGAGGTTGAGGAAGGAAAATCCTCAAATCAAGGCAAAGCTAGGTGCACGCTCCCGAGTGCACTAGCACCAGGGAAATTCTAAATTAGTACTGTAAATCTTCACATTTTCACCTCATGTACTATAAATTCCAGTACTGTAAATTCAATTGTCGTGCACCACATAAAAAATATTGTATAGGTAATTTGGAACACTTAGGGATATATTGTGACGAGGACATCACTCCTTTAATACACATAACACTTCTTAAATAAGCATTGATCGAACTCGTGCACGATAATTGAATTTATAGGTGAGCTTGTTACTAAATACATGTCTTCCTTTTTTTTAAAATAACTTGCTACCTAATGACTTTATCATGACTAGAAACATTGGCGAAGGTAAAGGAAAGTACAAAGAAGAACATAGAGTTACTCAAGACTAGCAAGGCACGTTCAATCTCAGAGGAGATTCAATCCAACTCGAAGTCGAGTTGCCCCCGGGTTCAGAGCAGCCCACACTAAAACGGACGTCCGGGTCACATACGGGATCTGTTTTAAATATTCTAGATATAGATGAAAAGATAAGAAGATAACCTTTCTAATGGCACCGGTCTCATCTTCAAATTCGACCGGAGTCAGCGAGAATCACTAAAACAAGATGACATCCAGAAACTGCTCTATTGCTATGACACCATCTTTTGGTCTTTATGCCATGTCTCGTTTTTAGGTATATTAGTATTAGGGTTTGCCCGTAAAGACGTCCTAAAATCTATATAATTAGTAGCCGCCATCATTAGGGAGAGATTTTTGCTTAGTTTCATCTGTTATCAAACAGTTTCGCCGTTTGACGATTTGTTGGATTCCAACTTCGTGAGTTTAATTCAGATTTTGCAATTGAGTTGCATTCTTCCTTGTTCTTGTTTGTGTTCTTTGATTGGCAGGCTAGAATTAGCCTTCTTGACGACGTCAATCATGTGTTACACGGCTGATAACCAAAGGAGAAGTGGTGCTGTGATTGTGAGGTTCGAATCATGTTGATTTGAGGCCGAGTTGATTGTGTGTCACATTTTTACCAAATCAAGAGTTACCACGACCTGACGGAAGGTCGGAAACCACGTACACATCAAATAGTAATCAAAGCTTCAGGTATACTGTCAGGTTCACATCTATCCTTGTAAAATTTGCATTCATCCTATCGTCCACAGGAAATCCGCAACACAAAAAAAATAGATCGTTAGGTGTTTTTCTGTCCAAACTGTGTTTAGCTTTTGCATAATTTTATTTCAGAGTCCATAGTGTTGAATTTGTGTCTTTAGTTTGTGTTTTAGTGGCTAGATTTTGAAATCTTTTTGCATCCAATCAATCTATTATCCGTGTTCATATATATTATATTGCATAAATTTGTTTTTCCACCCACCTATCTCTTGGTTCAACCACTGACAGATCACTAGCATCCAAATCATCTATTCCTAAGCTTCCATCATAAAATCATCTATTTTGCAACTGATTTCCAATTCAAAACTCTTCAGCCTTTACCAAATATTTAATACGGAGGTCTATTATTAAAATAGTTATAACTTTTGTTTTTTTACTCCAAATTAAAATATAACTACTTTTTGAATATCTACAGAAAATTTTCCAACCTCTGACAGCCCTAGATTCAATTATTTCAGATCAGAAGTTTCTGTTTTTACACTCTGAAGTTTTAGTACAGATTTAATAGAAATTCAAGATTTTCTCCATGCCACATCTTTTATCATATTGATCTGAAATTTGATAGTGTACCATATTTTGTGCTTTTTGTTCAGAGAAAAATATCATAAAAATAAAATAAAAATAAATTTTTTTGAAGATCTAAAAGCCGAAAATTAACTTTTGTTGAATTTTCAAGTGCTGAACAGTTTTTTGATTTTTGGAGCCTTATCGTTTGTTTTGTTGCTGTACTTTGATATCTTTATTCATATTCTTGTAATATCTGAATTTTTATAAGATTGGATCAGCAACTAGAACAAAATACTTAGAATATTTATTCAATATTGCTATCTGTTATAAAATTATGTTCCACTAATACAGCCCTTCATGCTCCACATATTCACCTCTATTCAGCACTATATTTGACCTTGCAATTGCGACACCACTAATTTCAGATTTTTCCTACCACTAGTTACATCATCCTTTGTTTTGCTTTGGTAAGAACCTTGGAAGACTCGGTAAGTTGTTTCTTTTTGCGAAATTTTCATCACTCATCTCACTGTAGTTGTAGAAATAATATTTTGCGCTGCTCATGTGCTATTTTTCTAACCATGACAAGAAGAAAAGGAGGTGAATACAATTTGAGTAGTATTTTGCAAAGCCTCTTTGATAATATCAATGTAACCTTTAAAAAACACAATGAGTATGTGTACAATATGTTGGCAAGCTTTGAAAGATGTAATCCACCTTAGAGAGATGTCGCAAGTGATCAAAGGACGCATGAGGTTCAGACCATTGCTATATCATCTCCTTCTACGAGTAATTATATTCTTTCATCTCTTACTTTATATGATAGTTTAGATTCTATTACATATATTGCTTGGGAAAGAGAGATGGATAATCTATTTGAACAATAACGTATGGGTGAAAGGAGAAAGCTTTTGAATGTTGCTAGTGCATTAGTTGATAGTGCTTTAACTTGATGGTGATGTTTATATATGATTAAAAAATTTACTCGGATATAAAATGATGCTAAAATTTTAATGAGAGAAACTTATATTGATACATCCTCTGAACCTATGTTTAGTTGTGATGTGCACTCTTTGGAGGAGGAGCTGTCTAGTGTACCTCCTATTGTAACTAACATTTTGCAGAAAATTTAGATCAAACAAAAAAATGAGAGTGATATATACGTGAAGAAAGAAGAGATACACAATGTTCCATACATAGCCCATTCGAGGAGTGAGCACAAAATTGATTTGATTTTTGAAGCAACTTTACTAAATTTTGCTACCCCCCAAGAGAGCAAACCGAGGACGACTTGCCATCAAGAAGGGGAGAATGATGAGATTATGAGGATCTTTAGACCAACAAGTGATTGCATTCAAATACTCCCGTGGCCTCAACTTTTTTATGCATGTCTTGGGGCATGGTGGATTTGAAGCCGTACATTAGAGAAGAAGATGAGCTTGAGTCGAGGACAACGCTGATTCAAGAGGGGGAGGATGATGAGGACATCCTTTCATTGGATAAACACCACGCTCCTTCACTTATTATAGATGGTAAAATCACAAGAGCTCATGCACAACAACTGAATTTAGAGGTGAGCTTGTTCTTAAACACATATCTTTTTTTCGTTGAGAATAGATTGCTACTAATGACTTTATTATGATTAGGAACATTGGAGAGGGTCAAAGAAAGCAAAAAGAAGGATTTGAAGATGCTCAAGATCAGCAAGGCACGTTCAACCCCGAAGGAGATTCAATTCAACTCGGAGTCGAGTTGTCCCCGGATTACAGGAGTAGTCCGCACTAAAATAGATACCCAGGTCATATATAGAATCCGTTTTGGATGTTCTAGATATAGATGAAAATCTAAGAAGATCCTTTCCAACAGCATTGGTCTCATCTCCAAATTCGACCAAAGTCAGTGAGAATCATTAAAACAACAAGACATCCAAAAACTGCCCTAGTGCTACGACACTATCTTTTGACCTTTGGGCTATGTATCTTTCTTCTGTCTATTAGTATTAGGGTTTACTCCTAAGGACGCTCTAAGCTCTATATAATCAATAGCTGCCATCATTAGGGATAGGTTTTTGCTTAGTTTCATCTGTTATCAAACAGTTTCATCGTTTAACGATTTATTGGATTCCAACCTCGTCAGTTTAATTTAAGTTTTGCAATTGAGTTGCGTTCTTCCCTGTTTTTACTTGTGTTCTTCGATTCGCAGGCTGGCATTTGCTTTCTTGACAAGGTCAGTCATGTGTGCATGGTTGATAACCAGAGAAGAAGTGGTGCTGCGATTACAGAATTCAAATGGTGTTGATTTGAGGCCGGATCGATTGTGTGTCGCATCTCCACCAAATCGAGAATTACAGCGACCTGTGGAAGATTAGAAAACACGTACACATCACAGTCCAACGAGTCGTAGAATAAAACTCAAAACCGTTTTGAGGTTGACGAAGAAAATCCTCAAATTAAAGCCCTCTTTGGTAAGGATTATGATTATTCAAAAAATTGTTCATATTTTGGATTATTCATGAAAATTAATTATCCAACTTATCAACATAATCAGTTTTTTTATGTCAAGAGTGTTTAGCAAAACAGCTTATCCAATATGAATTATAGATAGTGAGAAGGGAGAAGTGGTAAAAAGCTACTATTTGTACCTTATGAGTGCTAGTAAAAAATATAAAAATGATTATAGGTGATTATGAGTATAATCATTTATGAGGTTTAAGTGTTAGGCAGAGATTATAGCATAAGCTATGATAATTAGCAGCAAAAGCAACTTTATAATCTCCGCCAAACGGGGCCTAAACTTAGCGAGCAGGTAGGTAGCCTGGGGCAAAGCTAGGTGCACCCTCGTGCACCAGCAGCAGGGAAAATCTAAATTTCAGTGTAAGTCTTCACGTTTTCACCTCATTGCACCTATTAATAGTAGGGTCTTTAAATATAACGCTAGCGTAACCATTGCAGGCAGCCCAACAAGCTGGACCAACGATGACGACAGCGCACAAAAGGGAAGGCTCACCAACATTGCCCTGGAAACCAAGCGTGAGAGGTGTAACAACCAAGATTTCTTACTTTTCAATAACATCCGATCTTACGTAACATTGCCAATCCCAGAAGATTGACAAGTACTACATCACAAACGATCAATCAAGCAACCATAACTAACTTCTAATATCAAATTTGACTATTCTTTTTATTCAAAAAATTAGTTCAAATGTATAAAATGTAAAGTTAAGATTCAAACTACTCTAATGATAAACTAAATTATGACAAAATATACATGATATTTGTCACACACCAAATTTTTCAATTTGGAGATGTGAACCTTTTCAATTATAAAAAGTAAAATTTTTAATTATTTACAATATTTTTTCTAATTATATAATTTTTTTTGAATTTTAAATGTATTCAAAATTTCCTTGAAAATAACGTTTTAAACGTTTCGTTTAACTTACTTTAATAAAATAATTTCGTATTTATTTTAAAAGTTAGTTTAGTTGATAAAAAAATGAAGAGATGTTTTCCCTAAATTTGATTTTTGAAAATATCTTTAAAACATTATTTTATTTTAAAACTTTCAAATAAAGTAAAATAAATTATTTCAAAATCTTCTAAATAATACATTTGTTATTTTGGAAATAATTTGATAAAAGAAATAAATTAAGTAGAAAGGAATTAAACAAAAAAGAAAAAAACTCCCTGGGTCACCCGCCACCCCTCCATTCTCCCTCCTGCAGCCGACTAGTCCCAGCGCCCCTTCCTCTCTCTCTCACCGGCCGCTCGGCCCCATGCGTCATTGCGAGCACCAGCTCTCCCTAACCACCGTGCCGCCCTCTTCACGGCAGCCGGCCGAACAGAGCTCGATTTCTGTGGGATTTTGGCCCCATCTGCGCCCATCTTCATCCCCGACTCGCCCGCCCCTTCCTCGCCCAATAAAAACCCCTGAGACCACCGCCTTTTTCCCCATCTACAGCCACCACCCTAGCTCGCCGTCGCCTCCCCTCTAGGAGCCGCCTCGGCCACCGCTAGCACGGTGCTGGGCTTCCCCTTGCCGCGCCTCGTCTGCCCGACCGCTTTCTGCCCCAAGCTAGTGCTTGGACCTGGCTTGCCACGCCATCGAATCTCCTCCACCGAGCCTCACTGCAGCGCCCCTCTCTCCGGCCTTCCCCGACACCGACAACCCCAAGGGTAAGAATCCCCGCGAGCTCTTCATCAATTTGGGCCCTTAGATCCTTGCACCAGAACGCCGGAAATGGCGAGCTCCGGTGAGCCCATCCATGGTGCCACCGCGCCGGCCAGCCGGCTGCCCAGCCGCGGGCCCTCTCGACTGTTGGATCCCCAGCCGATGGCCGAGATTAAATCTAGCAACCCACTTCATTTTATTTAAATCTCGTCCATCCAAATCTAAAACGACGCTCCGGATTTAATCAAGGTTTCCCGCATGAAAAATAAATCAAATTCCTTTACTGCATCAGCATTGCATCATGATGACATCATCAGAAATTTTAATTAAAATAAATAATAACCAGAGATGATAATTACAGATTATTTTCACTAATAACATAGTTATTAATAATAATCAAAATAATAATTATACAAATAATAATATTGATTATAATACTTATTATTCTAATTATAAGACCAATATTTATTTTATAAAAAATACAATAATACTAATGATTTTAATTATAGTAATTACCATAATATTTATAGTGATAAATACAATAAATAATAATAATAAATATAATATTGTTTTAATATTAATAATGATAATAATAATATAATTATAGTAATAATGGTGAATATGATAATCATATTAATAGTACAATATGACCATAATAATATTTATATCACTAATGAGAATATTAATAATGCCACAATAATAATAATAATAATAATAATATTTATAATGATAATAAAAGTATCATTTATAATTAAGTCCTTTTAAGTTTTGTAAATTATAAAATATTTCATGCCAATTAATAATCTCCATTTTAAACCCTAAATTTTATAAATTAATATATTTTTATTTTCAGATTTAGTAATTTACAATTAGGTCCTCAGAACTTAAGTTTAATTACAGATTAGTCCTTGAAACCCTATAAACACTATAACGTTTAAACCATAACTCCGATTTAAACGAATCTTACGGCAAAACGATCGTATCGAAATAACCTATGCATTTATGACAACATCCTATTGATTCTTTTGTTTGTATGCATAGTTGTGATTGAATTGTGTTTCTTTATCTGTCGTGCCTGCACGTTTAGATGAATACGCTTCGGGTCTGCAGTACGAGGACCTCAAGAATCAGCACAGCAAGATTATGGAGCAGTAATACTATTACAAAGGCAAGTGTCCTTGACCATCTTGTCCCTATTTTCCAAGACCTCTATCTTATAGACAGCATGCTTGCGTCAAATTGATTGCACACCTATTGTTAGGGTTTACCTAGTCTATCCTTATTATGCCTTGTCACCCTAGTTTACAATTTTGTTGGATTAGATTACATGCTTAGCTTGTTGTTGTCAGGATGGGTGATACTAACTTGATTTAACACTATTTTATCTATGAGGATTACTAGGTTATTTAATAGCAACATAGAGACTAGTGATTTGAGTGATATGGTTTGTGTAGGGCTATGTGCGGGGTTACTAACACTATCCTTTGGTATGTTATCTTTTCAATCCCAAGGACCACGAGCCAAGTATAGGTGCTGCCTGGTGTAGTAAGTGGTGGTGAAAATTCTGTGCGTGCCAGCTGGTGGAGCAGGGAAAGCGGGTTTTGCCTGGAGAGAGATATGTGGGGAAGGGAGGCTTACTCCCGAGAAACATCTGGCACAAGAGGGGGCCTTTCTCAAGTTACGGTTAGTGATTGATTAGGTGAAACCTCAATGAGCACGTACAAGCTGGAGGAAGCCATAGAAAAGCTTTGAAGTGATCTCCTGGCCCTGACCCAAAGAAAGTGCGAGTGCACAGCTGGCACAGGTGTAATGGAGATTCTTAGTCCACCTGAAAACAAGGGATGAAATCACTTCTCGTGAAGAATATGTACAACCTATACAGAGTTAAAACTATCATGACAACCGTGTTCATGGTCATGAGCATTGCATGGACCCTCACATGATTAGTAGGATTGCCTATGGGTTGGTGATCACAGCGGGAGACTGTGTTTGGTGCTTATGTTGGTGCTACAGCCGGGTAGGCTATAGGAATGTTTGTTTATAGGTGTTCGATGTCTATCACTTAGTAAATAGATCTTTAATAGGAAGTGTGTCTCTATGATGTGCTTTTATGTAAAAGAATCCTATATTGCCTTTGCCTTGTTTGTTGCTACATGTCATCTTTTCTCACACTTGCTGAGTTCATTTTGTACTCAACTTTATCTTTATAAATGCTGCTCAGTAGAAGGAGAAGTCTGGGAGAACATTGAAGACCTTGGAGCTGAAGTCTAGGCGAGCTATCTCTTTGGTCAACTGCCTGCAGAAGCCCAAGACGTTTTAGTTGTTTTTCGCTGCTTTGGTTTGTAATAATTTCTAAGATTCTCAGTCATTCTTGTAATACGTTAATTTCAGTATATTCGAGACATTGTTCTATTTTACAATTAATGAAGTCACTTTATGTGTAAAATTTGATTCCTGGACACACATAAAGGGTCACTTGGTTTTAGCCTTGAAACTGGGTGTGGCAAAAGTGGTATCAGAGCCGTGTTAACTTAGGACGCAAGTCTAGTTAGAAATAGACGAATTTTAAAGTATATTTTATAAAACCTTTGCCTATCTATCATCTCCTTGATTATTTATTCTCTTTTATTTTAAATTAAAAGGTTTTACGCTTGGCCTAACCATTAGCCCGTAAATGTTTGTCTTTGTGCCTAACCTCTCCTAGGCCTTCCATAGCAATTAAGGTAAAATTATCCCAAACTTGTGAAAGTATGCGATGTACTTCCGTTGATTGTTTGATTGTGCAAAAAGTGTGTGATCGAGCAATAGCTTCTCCTTGAGTTGATAACATGGTCAACACAAGAAGAATCATCATCAACCGGAAGCCAAGAACAAGAATTAGTGTTGAAAGACTTTCTTACCAGAAGAAGAGAAGTGCATCCACAAGAGAGTTGCAGAGGAAGCCTGCATGTCATCATATTGTTGATATGCTTGCTTGAGTGGCTTGATTGTTTGAAATCCTTGAGCCTACCCTTATCAACATGAAGATCGTCATCAACGATAATAACTGAAACACCAAGATTTTCCGTAGAAGACCTCGTCTCAAGTTGTTCGGATCCAAGGAGAAAAGGAAGCACTGATAGTCAATCTGATTGTATGTGTGTTGTGTGCATCCTTTCTTTGATCATACCTCATCATAGATGCAAATAAAGAAATAAAGAAATAAACAAACAAACAAATAAATAAAAGAACATGCTTGCCGATTCAGTTAAACCCTCATTGAAATATTATTAAATTGGTACCAGGCCGTGCTGTGGTACCAGGGGGAGAGTGACGCCGAGTCGGACGATGCCACGGCGGTGTACCGCGAGAGCATGGAGAAGCTCGTCGCCAACGTCAGGGAAGACCTTGCCATGCCGCCGCTGCCGTTCATTCAGGTGATGGTCGAATTCAGAACACAAGTGTGTTGGGTCGATTAGTTATTTTCCATTGCTTACGGAAGACTGCTCTTATTTTAACTAGTACCGGTAACGTGCTAACGCTATGGTTTTAAAAAAAAATTAACTTAAGAAAATAATATATTAATATTAAAATTTGAAGTTTCTCATTCTTCATTATTAATATTAATATTAACCTAAAATAAATTTGTTTTGTTTTTCAACAGCTTTCTTTGGATCTCATATGTTTGTTTCGTAGTTGTATTTGTTAACTAACAATGATCTTTGTGAGCTCAAGGATCTCGGAGATCTGGATCCGTTAGATTTGTAATGGGTATTTGTGAGTCCGTCAAATTTATAAAAAAGAATAACTCTGGATACATTTTTTTATTTGCACGTAATCTAACTCATCTTTGTTTGAAACGTTTTGTCACGCGTACATATCAGAAAATAAGTGAATTCTAAATATATAGGACATATAAGTGATGTACCGCTGCTCGTGCTAACCTTACGATTTAAGAAAAATATTAATTTAAAAAATATGTTAATATTAAAATTTAAAGTTTATCATTTTCACTATAAATTACCATAGCATTAGCATACAATTTTCCAATAAAATATGCGAGGTGTCAACACACAGTTATTAGTCATTAAAATAGCAGTGAAATATGAATAAAATCTAAAAAGTAGAGATAGGGATTAAAAAATAGCAAATCCATTGAAACTAATAAAAAAACTAAAAGGAAAAGAGTCAACTCGGATGCGCTGCCCACACGTGATCACGGCGTCCCCGTACCACATTTCAATATAATAGAATGAGTTTGTTTAACAACATTTCTTGATCTCATATATTTGTTCTAATTAATTGTGTTTTTAACTAAAAATGGTCTATGTGGGCCAAAGATTTAGAAGATCCGGATTTGTTAGATTTGTAAAGGGTGTATGTAGAGAGATTTCATCTGTCAGATTCGTAAGAGAGGATAATTCTGGGTGTATTTTCTGTGTGCACGTAGTCTAACTCATCTCTGCTGAGGATATTTTACCGTGTGTACGTAAAAAAAAACTGTGCTTTTTAAAGAGTGATGATGAAGATTTTTGTATCACATCTGTGTATGAATGATATTAAACAGGTGGCTCTTGCGTCTGGAACGAAAGGAACCTTGAGAAAGTGAGAAGTGTTCAGCTTGGTCTTGACCTGCGCAATCTTGTGACTGTCGATACTATGGGTCTGCCATTGAAGGAGGATAATTTGCATCTTACCACTGAGGCGCAAGTGAAGCTTGCAGAAGCCTACATCAACAACTTCTTGACATCATGAACTAGATCACAACCATAGTGTGCAACAAAATGGACACAGGAGAAATATTGTTTCCTGCACAACCCTTTATTAGATATTATTTCATTCCTACTTTTTTTGGCATTTTTGCAGGTCTTCCCATCTCATCGACAAAAAATAAATATGTTTGACAAAGGCATTGCTGTAGAACAAAGTCGACTTGCGCTCTCTTAAAATATAAGAACATTTATTTTCGGGAATAAAATGGGGAGACTCAGATTCATGTATAGAGAAAACTCATTTTGCAACTTTTCCCTCGATACTGTAATAATACTTTGCGGTTGGTCACAAATGTGGGAATGCTACATCTGTTTTAGCACCGGGTGATGTACTTGATAAATGGTAAACATGAGATGCAAACGTGAAGGCTTCAACTGAAATTTAGACTTTTCCTGCCTAGTTTCGCCTCCAGGTCGTCTTGATACGGTACCATGGGGCGGTCTTTCTCAGCGCACCGCTCGAGCTCTTTGTTTTTAACACGCTCCTGAATTCATTGTGAACAATTAAAAGATCTAATATTGTACTCCCTACGTTATTAACTTGTTGTCGCTATTGAATTTTAACATCTTTTTACTATTCAACTTATTAAAAAAAGAAATAAGTAACATATTAATGTGTATGTGGTTCCTGATTTTCCGTTAGGTAACGGTAACTCTCGATTTGGTGAAGATACGACACACAATCGATCTGGACTCAAATCAACACGATTCGAACCTGCAATCACAGCAACACCACTTCTTCTCTGGTTATCAACCGTGCAACACACAATTGATCTCACCAAAAAGGCAAATCTCAGTCTGCGAATCGAAGAACACAAGCAAAAACAAAGAAAAACGCAACTCAATTACAAAATCTAAGTTAAACTCATAAAATTGGAATTCAACAAACCGTTAAATGGCGAAACTGTTTTATAATAGATGAAAATTAATCAAAACCTAAGTTTAATAATGGTGACTGCTGTTTATATAGAGGTTAGGGCATTCTTAGATGACAAACCCAAATATAAGTCTAGAAAATATACATGACCTAAAAGCAAAAAGATAATGTCACAATACCATGAAAAATTCTGGATGTCACATTGTTTCTACGATTCCCCAAGATCTAGAATGTATTTTGGTACGGGATTAAATCTGTAGAAAAGCTTATCTTCTTTGCTTTTCATCCATATCTAGAATGTACAAAACGGAGTTCGTATGCGACCTGAGCATCTGTTTTAGTGCAGGCTGCTCTAAGAGTTCGACTCGGACTCGAACCCGAGTTGAATTAGATCTACTCCGGGGTTAAACATGCCCTTTTGGTCTTGAGCATCTACAAGTCTTTCTTCATACTTTCCTTTACTCTCTTCGATGTTTATAATCATGATAAAGTCATTAAGAAGCAATTTATTTTTAAAGAAAAGAAGACATGTGTTTAGGAACGAGCGGACTTCTAATCTCAACTGTCGTGCATAAGTTTCATCAATACTAATTTGAGGAGTGTTGTGTGCATCAAAATGAGTGATGTTCTCATCATCCTTCTCTTCTTGTTTTGGAGTCGTCCTCGACTCAAATTCATTGTCAGTACCTCGACTCTACCATACCCTGCAACATGCATGAAAACGTGGAGGTAACGGGAGTATTTAAATGCAATCACTTGGTGGCTGAAAGGTACTTATAATCTCATCATTCTCCCCTTCTTGATGGCAAGCCATCCTCGACTTTCTCCCTCGGTTAGCACAATTTGGTAAAGTTGCTTTCGAAATTAACTCAATTTTGTGCTCACTCACTCGAAAGGGTGAAAGTCCTGTAGGTATTTCTTGAGAAAAAGTATCATGATACTTCTGCAAATAGTTAGTTATAGGGGCGAACAAATAGCTAGAAAGATCATGACATGCAAACAAAACATCTTTGCATGCCAAAGCATCACATGAGTCATTTTTACCATAAAAATCATCAAGATCAATTTTTTGCCAAAATTTATTTTCTAAATAATCCCAATGATCAGCATCATCACTATCATTCTTATGTGAAGGCATAAAGTGTGTTGCTTTAAAAAAACTAGATAAACTTGACATGGCATGATATTTTGTATTTCCATTATCTGATTTGTCATTTACTTTTATCATGCAAAAGAATTTTCAATTTGAGCAAATATAAACTCTATTTACCATAAACACACCTGCACACCTCTATGATCATAGTTGCTTGTAACATAAGGATTAGTTCTAGTTAACAAAAGCAATTCAGGTTTAGAAAAATATTATCCTCTTAACAGTGGCAATGTCATAAAAAGAATCATATCTAATATAACTCACAGTGTTTGGAGAAGATAGCAATTTTAGCTCATTATTTTCACATGTAATATGAGTTACATATTTAATTTCATCATTAGTGAATGGATAAAATTTAGTAGTATCAAATTCATTCACTTCTTGTTGCATAGAAAGAATAGAAATATCATCATACAACCTTTCATTATCACAAGAACTAGGGGGCAAATCAAACATTGACAAAGATAAATGGATAAAAGGTGATATTATCAGTTGCTTTACAATAGTAGGATAGACAAGAAATTTTAGCACGTCTAAAATTTTCTCACCTTTTATAGATCGATGTTCAATAAGTTTATTCTCATTTTCAGCAATACCTTTTGACGTGTTATGATCCGCCTCATCATGGGTTATGCATGAAACATTGTGTGTAATCATGATGAGATATGAAACAATATTACCGGATCTTTATGATTCTGTTCTTCGATTCTTTTCTTGCTTATCTTCTCCTTGTGTCTTGATCGTCTTCTTGATTCAAAGCTCCTTCTCCCTCTCGAGTTAGCATCCATCCTACAAAAATGGTCATCCAAGAAACTTTCTCTTCTCTCAACAAGAGGGGAATAGTGATGCATACGGGAATGTATGAATCATAGTCTTTGAGTCACATAAGTAGATTTAACCTTAGAGCTCGAAAGAACGTGATTCAATGGCATGAAGCTCACAATTGCTATGAAGGAGTCTAGGAGCAATCAACTTATATTGCTTATGAGTAACTCCCTCAAGACTCGTGCTTGATGTCAAGACACTAGGTGCAATGCATGAAATGCACATGAATGCAAAACAAAAATAAAAGATGCATGCACATGATGAATAAGGACTAGAAAAGAAATACCCTCATCGTATTTGAATCCCCTCACAAGCTTATTCACAATGACCCTCATCTCCTAGCCTTGTGCACCCCGAGAACATCCTTCCTAAGCTCTCCATAATCATTACTATCTTGAAAGGGTTAGATGACGGTCCTACAAAACAAGAAGAACAACAAAACAAAACAAGCACAAGCAAACAAGTATATACAAAAGAAATGCTAAGCTTTGGAGATTACTCAAGTGAAGTCCGAAAGATCAAGAATGTTGAGCTCTCCTCTTAGCCTGTTGAAGTTCTTCTCATCAAGGGGCTTTGTGAATATGTCGGTCAATTGATCATTTATCCTCACACTAATAAGCTTAATATCTTTCTTGGCAACATGATCTCTTATGAAATGATGCTTGACTTCAATATGTTTAGCATGCTCATGATCACTCTTATGAAGAGCCATATTGATAGCACTCTCACTGTCACAGTAGAGAGGAATTTGATTGTACACCAATCCATAGTCCATGAGAGTTAGCTTCATGTAGAGAAATTGAGCACAACAAGTACTGACTGCCATATATTCCGCTTCGGCTGTTGAGAGAGTCATGACATTTTGCTTCTTAGAGCTTCAAGCAACCAATGATCGCCCAAGAAATTGACATCCACCAGAGGTGTTCTTTCAACTCACTTTGCAAACTGGCGAAGTTCGAATTGGAGTAGCCAACAAGATCAAAACCTCCGTATTCTGGATACCAAAGGCCCATAGTCGGTGTATACTTGAGGTACCTAAGAATTCTCTTGACAGCCTTAAGATGAGATTTTTTAGGATTAGCTTGATAATGAGCACATAAGCATACACTAAACATAATATCCGGACGAGAGGTGACAAGATATAATAGAGAATCAATCATAGATCGATAAAGCTTTTTATCAACCGATTTATCACTCTCATCCGGGCCAAGAATACCATTTGTGGCCATTGGAGTCCTGATTGGCTTTGAATCCTCCATTCCGAAGCGCTTGAGGAGATCTCTTGTATACTTTTCTTGATAGATGAATGTTCATTCTTTCATTTGCTTTACTTGAATACCGAGGAACAAATGAAGCTCACCTATCATGGACATCTCAAATTCTTTGGCCATAAGATCACGAAATTTAGCATTATAAGCTTCAATAGTAGAACCAAAGATAATATCATACACATATATTTGGCAAATAAAGAGATCATTATCAACATGTTTAATAAAGAGAGTATTATCAATACTCTCTATCTTGAAGCCCTTGTCGAGGAGGAAGTCTCTTAGACATTCATACCATGCCTTTGGTGCTTGCTTGAGACCATACAAAGCCTTCTTCAACTTGAAGACATGATCAGGATGCTTGGGATCCTCGAAGCCGGGTGGTTGCTCAATATAAATCTGTTCATTAATGTAGCTGTTAAGAAATGCGCTCTTCACATTTATTTGATATAATTTGAAGTTAAAATGTGAAGCATAAGCGAGCAAGGTTCGAATAGACTCAAGTCGAGCCATGGGGGCAAATGTCTCGTCGAAGTCCACTCTCTCAACTTGAGAATAACCCTTGGCGACGAGTCTTGCTTTGTTCCTCATGACATTTCCGTTCTCATCTTGCTTGTTCTTGAAGACCCACTTGGCATCAATTATGTTCTTGTCCTTCGGCCTCTTCAACAACTCCCACACTTGATTTTGCTCGAAGTTTTTGAGCTCCTCTAGCATAGCCAATATCCATTTGTGATCTTTCACCGCCTCATCGATGTTCTTAGGCTCTATAAAAGACACAAAAGAGAAATTCTCACAAGCAATGTTAGCCGCATCATCATCATTAGTATCATTAGTATAATTCGACTTATATTGATTTCTTCTAGTCTTTAACCCTTGAGAGGGACTCCCAATAATCAAGTCACTTCTATGAGCTCGAAGAATGGGTTTGTGCCGCTTTGGAGCCTCTTGTCGTGGTGCTTGCAGTGGAGAGACATCTTGTATGGCTTGCTCCTTGGAGATGACGGTGTCTTGTAATCGGAGCGAAGAGCTGCAATCTTCTTCAATTCTAGAAGTCATTGTTGGACATGGTGGTGTACCACTTGATGTAGGCGATCCTTGATAGCTTGGGGTAGAAGGCACCTGAGGTGGTTCTCTTGGTGCACGAACACTAGATGATTCTTCCACTTGAGTTGTTGATGTAGTGTTCTCATGTAGAGTTGTGGAAGAGTCTTCCGGAGGTGGAGTAAAAGAATCATCTTGGTAGAACCTCTCCTACGGGCATCTTCCGCATTGCCTTCTCTAAGGGTTCATCATCATCTACATCGCAACTATAATATTCTTTGTTCTCTTAAGAACCATTAGTTTCATCAAATTGCACATCACATGATTCCTCAACAAATCTAATAGTTGTATTGAAAACATGATAAGATTTAGAGTTACTGGAATACTTGATGAGAAATCCAATATCGGTCCTCTTCTGAAACTTACCAAGCCTCTTCCTCTTATTGAAGATATAGCATTTGCATTCAAAGACCCGAAAATAGCCTACATTTGGTTTTCTTTCCACCAATAGCTCATATGGGGTCTTCTTCAAGAGGCGATGTAGATAAACATGGGTTGAGATATAGCTTGCCGTGTTGATAGCTTCAGCCCAAAACCTTTCCGAAGTCCCATACTCATCCAACATAGCCCTAACAAGCGTGATGAGAGTCCGATTCTTCCTCTCTATTACACCATTTTGCTCCGGAGTGTAGGTAGCCGAGAATTCATGCTTGATGCCAAGATCATCAAAATACTCCTCAATGATAGAGTTTTTGAACTCCGTCCCATTATCACTTCTAACCTTCTTGATCTTAGCTGCAAATTTATTTTGAGCTCTCTTAGCAAACTTCTTGAAATTTGAGATAACTTGAGCTTTGTCTTCTAGAAAGATGGTCCATGTATACCGAGAGAAGTCATCAACGATCACCATGCAATAGAGATTACCCCAAGACTCTTGTAGGTAGTTGGACCAAAGAGGTCAATATGGAGAAGTTCTAAAGGTCTTGAAGTAGACATAACGGTCTTGCACGGATGAAGAGTTGCAACTTTCTTTCCCGCTTGACATACACTACACAACTTGTCCTTCTCAAAAGTGATGTCTTGGATTTCAAGAATTAAGCTCTTATTGGTTACCTTCTTTAATTGACCCATTCCAATATGAGCAAGCCTCCTATGTCATAACCAACCTTTGGAGGAATTAGCAATGAGACAAGTTTGCGGCGCAACTTCACTTGAAGAGAAATCCACAATATAGAGATTGTTGTGCCGAAAACCATTGAATGTGAGGCCCAAAGATTTGTTGATCAATTCAACACCCTTGTCCCTGAAGAATCATATGAAACCAAGGTCACACAATTGAGCAACCGAGAGAAGATTGAAGCTCAAAGATTCCACTAGCATAACATTGGAAATGGTCAAAGTCTTTTGATATAGCAACTTTGCCCAATCCCTTGACTCTTCCTTTGGAATTGTCTTCGAAAGTCACTTTGTCTTTATCCTCATCTTCGTTGATGGTGGTGAACATCTTATGATTACCGGTCATATGTTGAGTGCAACCACTATCAAGAACCTAATGTTTGCTACCATTCTTGTAGTTCACCTTGCTAGAAGCCATGAGACATGAGGAGTTAGTATCCAAAGCATTGCTAGATTCATTAGAACTAACCTCAACAATAAGAGCGACTTCTTGAGATAAATTTTGTTCCTTGAGGTTCTCGAGATGATCCTTTCATGTATCAACTTTTTTCTTGTTTGCTTCATCAATAGTGATATGACGCTTCTCATAAGAGTTGATCAACCTACAAGCTTATCAATGCGAGTACACAAATCTTTTGGAGCTTCATTAGGTAACACAATAATATTATCATACTCATCACATAGAACATTATAAGAATCCTCTAGCAAACTGCTAGCAATAGCATTATCATCAAGGGGTAAATAAGAGCTAGTAGAAGTAGAGTCGATGCAAATCGAGGGCTCAAAAGTATGATGAGCATGTACTCCAATGATCTTGCTTGAGGTGGAAGCATTTAGATTCTCCTCCTTAGATGAAGCATCATGAGAGACACAAGAGTTGGATGTCTTGCTTGAGAGAAACTTGATAGATTCATCATGAGAGATCTTAAGTGCTCCTTCAAAAGAATTGACCTTTTCAATAAGATCACACAATCGTAGCAAAGTAGCACCTATAGATGGCAAGAGTTTCAAAGTGAGTGTAGGCATCTATGAGCTCAAGATAAGTAGAATTTTCATTCATGATAGCACTTAAAGAGTTGTTAGATTAAGAGTTTGAAGAGTTGTTCATGTTAGCACTCTAATTCTACGGTTTTGTGGCATATAGGTAGCTTAGGAAGCGATTCTTTCATGAGCCACTACCGGACCCTGATGAAGAACTTGTCTCCATCACTCTCAATCACTTCTCAAAGGCGGTTAAGCCCTAATTTGAGCACTTGGTTCCGATACTACTTGTAAGGATCAAGTAACCGAGAGGGGGGTTGAATCGGACACTTACACTACTGGCCCAAATTCTTTCTCTTCCTAGTTTCTAGCAAAAACTAGCAAACTAGCAAGTATGGTCTAGAGAAGAGTAAAACAAGTTAAAAGACAACCTAGCAAGCTAGTAAGCAAGCCGGCACGATAGCCACCAAGAGAAGCAACTAAACAACCTATCACACTACTCACAAGAATGTAAATGCGGTAAGTAAAGAGAAAGGTGATAGAGATGCTCAGCGATTTATCCCGAGGTTTCACAAGGATGGCGCCTTCCCCTAATCCTCGTTGAACCACTCCCGTCGGAGTCTTGGTTCCTCTCGTCGTTCTCGAAACGATGCTCACAAGGGTACGGTTCACTCCAGGAGTGAAGACACCGGCGTCTCGGCTGTAGCAAATAAAACCTAAGCGCTAGAGCAAGCCTCCAAGGCTCAGGCGCTCACTCTTGGTGTCCCTTTCAAGCGGATGACCCGGAACCACGTACAAATTTGAGGTCGACTTCCACAATCTCCTCGGAAGATTGGACAACGACGCCTAACCAGTCTAGGCTGCCATAGACCAAGTGTAACAAGTCGAAGACACTCCTCTCAGCCTCACAAGCTCTAGGAACGCATGGATGCTCTTTGATACTCTTCATAAGCACTCAAGATCTCACTAGATGCTCTCTTGTGCTCCCTTGATGAACTTTGGCTCTCAATAAATGATCTCCAACTGTTCTGGCTGTGAGCATCCTCCACAACAGCTCCCCCAACGGTAAATAGGCCCTAAGCCCTGAAACAACCGTTAAGAGCCGTTGCCAAAAAGCTGTCTGCTTTTTGCAGTCACCGGACTGTTCGGTGACTGGGACCACCGGACTGTCGGAAAACAACCTCTCTGGAATCCATTCTATATGACACCGGACTGTCCGGTTCATACCATCACCAGACTGTCCAGTGAACTTCACTCTTGGACTTCCAGAGACACCTATTCTGGACTCTTCCTCCAGGGCTCATCGGACTGTTCGGTCTCTGACCGACGGACTGTCTGGTGACTTCTTCCTGAAGACTCTAGAGAACACCTCTCTCTAGATTTTGAGCTCCTGTACTGATCGGACTGTCCGGTGACTCCCATCGGATTGTTCGGTGACCTCTTGGCTACAGGTCCTAGAAAACACCTTCTCTGGACTCTTGGCTGTGACCCTCACCGGACTGTTCGGTGACATCGACGGACTGTCTGGTAATCTCTTTAGCTGCTGGAACTTTACTGCTTCAAGATTTTCATGCTTTCGGCTGTAATCCTTGACATCTTCCGCTGATCACTCAAGTGTCTCAGAGAACCTAGAGCATCCACACTCCCTAATTACTATAAAACTGAGACGAGTGACTCGACCTCTCTTAATAGTACCGGTGTTTCGTATAGACTAAAAGTGGCCTAGAGGGGGGTGAATAGGCCAACCAAAAAATTTTCATGCAAATAAAACATAAACAAACTATCAGTCCACCGGACACTCCGACCACTGGCCGGACACTCCGACGTCGGAGACTCCTGTAATTGATCGGACACTCCGGCCAACACTGTAAACTTTGAATGTAGGAATTTAAGCTAGATCTAGCAAATCTACTTGAACCAAAAGATAACGCAGAAGTACTGGAGCAAGCAGGAGCAAGTAAATAAAACTAGAACAAGCTACCCTAATAGATCGATGCCGAAAAGTAAATAACAGGGTAGTGGAGCTCAAACCGGTAGGAAACAAAGAAGCACACACGGAGACACAAAGATTTATCCCGAAGTTCCGATCCACTAAGGATCCTATGTCTCCGTTGAGAGGTTCACAAGGAACCGGGTTTCACTCAACCCTTTTTCTCTCTCAAGATGACCACTGTGGTCAAGATGAGTGCTTCACTATCAAATCCCTTTCGGGAGGGCAATACAAACTTTTCGGAGCTTCACCACACAAGTTGGAAGCTCTCGAGCAAGCCTAGTCATCTAGGAGCTTGAAGCTCCAAGAGAAACAAACGTGAAACCAAGCTTCCACCATCACAAGTGCTCGTTGCAATCAAAGGGATGCTCTTAAAGCCTTGAAAGATTGCCCTCTCACTTCCCTTGCTCAAATCTAAGCAAGGAAGCCATAGCCAGAGTGTGAGCGAGTGAGAGAATGAGCCCAAGTGTACTCAAGTCGAAAATGAGGCTAAGAGATGGTTTTGCCCGTTGGGGAGGAGGGTTTTATACTCCTCTCCTCTGAAAGAGTCGTTGGGGGTGTCAGAACGATCGGAGTCTCCGGCCTTTGGCCGGACACTCCGACACCAGAGTCTCCGGCTCCAGGCCGAACACTCTGACGCGTGTCAAGGGGGAGAAATTCAAACGTCGGAGTCTCCGGTACAGGGCTGGACACTCCGACAAGGGTTGTACTGGACTCGGTAGAAATGCTCGGAGTCTCTGGCCTCAGGCCGGACACTCCGGCGAGGGGTCCTCTGGAATCCGGAATAAAATGCCCGGAGTCTCCTGCCAGGAGCCGGACACTCCGGTGAGGGTCTCTTTGGAGTCCAAGGAAAAAGACCCGGAGTCCCCGGCCAAGGGCTAGACACTCCAACAAGGGTTCCTCTAGACTCGAATAAAATGGGCCGGAGTCTCTGGCCTGGGGCCGGACACTCCGGCAAGGAGTGTTCTTGAAATTTTGCTTTGGATGGAATTTTTGAGCATTTGCTTCGGATTTCCACATCATTTCCCGTCCCTCTTAATAGTACGACATGCCTAAACTCAAGGATAGAAATAAAACAATAAGAATCTTCAATAAGCTCCGCTTTAGACACGTCTTTTCTTTTCTCTCTTTTTGGGTACCTGCAATCCTTCAACAACTCAATAGAACGCGTTAGCTCTTTAATTACATTGTCATTTATCACAAAAACTCACAAGGGGCCTAGATGCACTAACAATCTCTCCCTTTTTGGTGATTGATGACAATACAATTAAAGCTTCAAGAGAGATATAAAAATAAGATTTTAGAAGCTTTGATATAGCGAGCTCCCCCTCAATGTGTGCATATAGATCAAGAGATGGCATGACAAGCCAAAATGCGCACATTGCAAAGATAAAATTTTGTGAGGGCTCCCCTATATCAATGCATCCGTGGGGTGCAACTAGTGTGTGTGACAACAATATATGTGAGATGCTCATGACAAGATAAAATCACACAAATGCAAAGCGAGAAAGTAAACAAGCACCAATACAATCATACAAGATAAATAAAGTACGAGGTCTTAAGATTACAATCATCCAAATAGTCTTAACACAAGTCTCACACACACTCCAAATGAATAATAAGGAAGATAAAGATAACTACTTCTCCCCCTTTGGTATCACATCGCCAAAAAGGAGAAAAGAAGTGAAGTGAGGCTCAATAGAAGTTATGTTCTTCAATTTCAGCACCACCGCCGTCATCGCCATCATCTCCATCATTGCCATCATCATCATCATCATCTTCTTCCTCTTCATATTCGAGATCACCCTCCTCACTAGGATCTTCGGCTTCTCCGGCAATCTCCTGTGCAAGATGATACGGAGTCGAAGGATCCGGCTTCGGCTCAAAAGGAGAAGGTGGAGAGTACTCACGAGGAGGAGTGAACTGAAGAGAAACTTCAGCACCAAGCCTTTGAACCTTGTCCTCAAGATAAGAGAAGCGTTCATGGGACCTCTGAAAATGCTTCTCAAATTTTCTTGATTGGCAAGAACAAAGGATGAAGATTGATCAAAGAGCTATAGAGATCAAGGAGCTCTTCTTCTTCGAGGCTTGGGTCTTAACAAAGCGAGACCCAGTGGAGGTTGAGGGTCCTCCAACTGGAGAGTCAGCACGAGTGGAAGGAACAGCTGAGATCTTGATGGGTTGAACTCTGTAGGGATTGTGGACTTTGTCATGAGAGAGCCCAGTGCCACAAGTCCGCTCAATAAGAGCCATGATATAAAGAGCATATCCACAACTCTTTGTGGGAGAGATAGAGTTCTCGATGATGGAGGAGTAGATGAAAATGAACACACTAAATCCCCTTTCCTTGTCCGGGTGGTCTAGCATATACAAGAGCAAAGTCTTCGTGTCATGCAAAACACTGGTAGCATCACCACTCTTGAGATCTAGTGTGTGATGAAAAAGAGGGGTGAGGATCTTGTAGTATGGAGCCATACCATAAACCATCCCATAGATAGGAGGCCCAAAGTCACGGTCATACATGAAGGTGATCTCCTCATTGTTCAATGCCCTTCCGCCATGAATGTTCTCTTTGGCAAGATCTTCATCATCAAAACCAAGAATGGAAGCAAAGAACCGTCGGAATGCATAAAAATGATTGCCTTCGAGGCTCCAATGCAGCATCTCATCCTCGCCACTGTGATCAATCCAAAGTGTGAAATAACACTGAGCAATGAGCTCCTCATTCCATCCATGCTTGAAGCCCATGATCTTCTTAACATTCCTGGCTTCACACATTCTGATCATTTCATCAAACACCGGGTCCTTCTTCTTGTCTATGTTATCCCAGTCAATCCACTTCATCGGGGTGGTCCTGTTCTTCTTCTTATCAAAGATCACGGATCTATACCAATCAGGTTGAAACATGTTATGGAACCGGTGATCCGCGGCCCCATCCTCAGTCTCATACAAATAGGGGCCCTCCAGTCTCTTGGGCATCAAATCAGCTTACCCCGCTTGTAGTCAACCATCATCCTCGGGGTGACAGTTGGAGGGTACTCCACCTTGGGACAGTGCACTCGGTAGACAATGTTGCGCTTGAGAGGACGAGTGCCCTGGTGCTGCCCTGCTGACTTAGCTGGATCAATTGGCCCACCCATAAGCCCTTTTCCTTTTCCTTTGGGTTTCCCTTTTACTTTGGCTTTAGGGTGAGTGGACTTCTTGGAAGCAGGCTGAGATGAACCACCCTCATGAGGATCCCGAGTAGTAATGCCGCTGGAGGTACGACTGGGCTGCCTCTTCCTCTTGACCATCGAACTTCGGACTGGAGCAATTTCCTGTTCACTAGAGGATCTACTCCCTTTAGTGTTCTTGGTACGAGGCATCTGTTAAAGAAGAGATTTACAAGCAATAAGGAACCCATATGAAGTGAAGAAGAAGCTAAACAAAATTTAGAATTGAGTTTGGAATGATAGAACAAAACAGGCAGGGTCAGAGTGTCCGGCCAGGAGCCGGACCGGCCAGACCTAGTTTTGTTCAGATCGACGCCAAAAACTAGGTGGATCAAGGAATGCCTTTTGGTGGTTGTTTTAGGTGTTCATACACACAACTTTGTCAAAGAGTTGTCGTCCAAAACTTTCTAGAATAGTAGATTGGGCTGAAACAAGTTTGAATGAAGATTATGGTAGATCTATGGTTTTAGTCAAGGGAAAGCTACCAAATCACTAGCATTGCCTTATAAACATGTGGTAGCAACATTGGAAGCATTGGAACAACCTAAAACCTTCTAGGGAGAGAGATGGCAAAGTGAGATTACCTTCAAAAACTTGAGAAAATGACGATTTGAAGATCGGAGACTTCAGAGGAGGAATCAATGAGAGATTTCCCGTAGAAATCCCACTCCAAAGCTCAAGATTTGAACAAGTTGCAAGAAGAGGCGATTTTGGGGAGTTTTGGGGTGCTAGGGTTCTAAAATGAACCCTAGCGAATGGTTGGAGGCTTTTACAACCTGAGGATCCCGGAGACTCCGGCAAGGGGCCGGAGACTCCGACAGGGGGGTCTCCTGGAATGAAATTTCAGGCTATGAATTGGACGGATTTAGATGACATAAAGATGATAGAGGGAGTGCGAGACTCATATTAAGCTCTTAACTAATGGTGATTAGCTAACAATCAACATTTCAAAACAATAACCAGCATAGTTATGTAAATATGCCAAAAATGGCAAGAACGAATAAAATAGTTTTGAAAATCACTCAATGTTTTCGTAAATCTTTTGTTTATCAATCAAAGAAAAGACAACAAAAAGATGTACACTATCTCAAGCCACATTGGATACATCAAGGATATTTAGTTCATTCCTTAGTTCACAAAAGCATTTTTCATCTAGTGACTTGGTGAAGATATCGTCTAGTTGTCTTTCGGTTCTCACATGAGATACTTCAATATCTCCTTTGATTGAGTGGTCTCTCTAAAAATGGTGTCGGATATCAATGTGTTTCGTTCTTGAGTGCTCACAAGGGTTATAGGCAATTTTAATGGAACTATCATTGTCACAAAAAAGTGGAATACGGTTCAGATTGTAACCGTAGTCTTTTAGAGTTTGTCTCATCCAAAGAAATTGTGCACAACAACTTCCGACTGCTACATACTCCGCTTCGGCTGTGGATAGGGCAACAGAATTTTGCTTCTTGGAGGACCAAGAAACTACAGATCTTCCCAAAAAATTGGCAAGTCCCCGAGGTGCTTTTTCTATCCACTTTGCTACCAGCATAGTCCGCATCGGAATAACCAATGAGACTAAACTTTGAGCCTTTAGGATACCAAAGCCCTAGGTTAGGTGTGTGAACTAAGTATCTCAAAATTCTCTTAACGGCTGTCATATGGCATTCTTTGGGTACGGCTTGAAAATGTGCACAAATACACACACTAAGCATGATATCGGGCCTAGATGCACAAAGGTAAAGCAAAGAGCCAATCATGAAGCGATATACCTTTTGATCAACGTCCTTATCCTTCTTGTTGAGGTCGAGATGTCCATTGACCGGCATTGGGGTTTTGATGGGCTTGGCCTTCAACATGTCAAACTTCTTTAGCATATCTTGAGTGTACTTGGTTTGACTTATGAAGGTCCCATTCTTGAGTTGCTTGATTTGGAATCCTAGAAAGAATGACAACTCCCCCAAATTTGACATCTCGAACATCTTTGTCATTATTCTGCTAAACTCATCACAAAAAGCTTTGTTAGAAGAAGCAAATATAATGTCATCGACATATACTTGGCACACAAATATATCATTGTTAAGTTTTCTTGTGAAGAGAGTATGATTGGCCTTTCCGATCTTGAACTCATGTTCAAGGAGAAAATCTCTAAGGCATTATACCAAGCTCTAGGAGCTTGCTTAAGCCCATAGAGCGCCTTATGGACCTTGTAGACATGGTTGGGATACTTCAGGTCTTCAAATCCCGGAGATTGCTTCGCGTATACTTTCTCCTTGATTGGACCGTTGAGGAAAACATTTTTCACGTCCATTTGATGTAGCTTAAAATTGTGGTTACTGGTTAGTAACAAAGACAAGTAATATGCGAATTGATTCAAGCCTAGCTACACGTGCATATGTTTCATCAAAGTTCAAACCTTCCACTTGTTAATAACCTTTTGCTACAAATCGTGCCTTGTTCCTTGTCACCACGTCATCTTCATTTTGTTTGTTGTGGAACACCCATTTGGTGCCCATAACATTTTACTTTGGCCTCTCCACCAATGACCACACTTCATTTCTTGTGAAGTTGATCAACTCTTCTTGCATGGCCATCACCCAATCCAGATCTTCAAGTGCATCTTCTACCCTCATTGGCTCCAAACAAGAGACAAAAGAGTAATGTTGACAAGATTTAGCAACTCGAGATCTAGTGATTACCCCTTTATCAATATGGCCAAGAATTTGCTCAACGGAGTGATCCTTTTGTACGCTTCGGTGTACTCTTGGGTGTTGTACTTGGCATGAAGATTGACTTTCTTCTTTTTCAACTTCTTTATCATGGGTTGGAAGATAATCTTTTGTGGTCTTCCCATGATCATCAACTTGTTGATCATTAGCTTGATCTTGATTGACATTTGGTTGATCTTGAGTTGATGAAGAAGAGTCTTGTTCACCATCTTTTGGCTCTTGTGGTCGTACATCACCAATTGGCATCCTTCTTATAACGTCGCATGTAGCTTCTTCATCATCTACAAGATCATGAACAACTTGCTCCTCTTGGAGACATTTAGATTCGTCAAATGTGACGTCACGCGAGACTTCAACACAACCGGTGGTCTTGTTGAAGACTCGATAAGCATGCACATTTGAACCATACCCAAGTAAGAACCCTTCATCCACCTTGGGTGCAAACTTAGATGTCCGGGGTTTCTTGTAGAGTATAAAGCATTTGCTCCCAAAGACGCAAAAGTAGGATATGTTAGGTTTGTTACCGGTGAGTAACTCATATGGAGTTTTCTTCAAGAGCCGGTGGATAGCATGGCATGCGGTGTTGATGACTTCAGCCCAAAACCGATCGGACGTCTTGTATTTATCAAGCATGGTTCTTGCCATCTCAATGAGAGTGCGGTTCTTCCTTTCGGCTACCCCATTTTGTTGAGGGGAGTAGGGAGCCAAAAACTCATGCTTGATGCCTTCCTTTTTAAGGTACTCTTCCATTTGAGTATTCCTGAATTCGGTTCCATTGTCGCTTTTTATCTTCTTGACCTTTACTTCAAACTCATTTTGAGCTCTTCTTAGAAAGGTCTTAAGTGTGCTCTTTGTTTGTCCCTTATCATGCAAAAGAAACAAGTGAAATGAGAATAATCATCTACAATAACAAGTCCGTATTTGTTACCGCCGATACTTATGTAGGACACCGGACCAAATAGGTCCATGTGTAGCATCTCCAAAGGTCTTGAGGTCATCATCTCATTCTTGGATGGATGGCTTGCTCCAACTTGCTGCTCGGCTTGATATGCACTACAAATTTTATCCTTCTCAAAAGACATTTGTTAGTCCTAATATATGACCGCCCTTTTGGAGCTTGTGTAAATTTTTCATACCAACAAGGGCTAGGCGGCGATGCCACAACAAACTCAAGGAGGATTTAGCAACTAGACACGCATTGGGTTCCACTTTAGATACGGAGAAATCCACAAGATAAAGTTCCCGTTCCTTTGCGTGATGAATGCTATTGAGGAATCACACTTTCAATATACGGTCACATCTTTATCTATGAACAAACAATTGTATCTGTTTTCACAAAGTTGAAGAACGAACAATAGATTGTAGTTCAACGATTCAACCAAATAGATATTTGAAATGGAGACACCATTTGGGAAAGAGATACTACCTATACCAAGTACTTTCCTTCACCCATGTCCCCAAACATATGCTTTCATCTTCCGTTGCATCCTTGTAACGTGTTGTAAACATCTCTTCTGCTCCGGTCATATGATTTGTGGCACCACTATCAAGCACTCGCTTTTTTCCTCCAGAGTGATAAGCCTACAACGAATCAATCAAGCCTTAGTCTTAGGAACCCAAATTTGTTTGGGTCCTCTAACGCTAGTCACAAGAGATTTGGGCACCCACACACAAGTTTTGGTGTTCTTGTGGCGTGGCGCAACATATCTAGCGATGACTCTCCCAAGCTTGTTCCTCATTAGTACATAGGTTGCATCAAATGAATGGAACAAAGTAGAGGATAGATGCAAGTCATTAGCATGAATATCAGGAGACAAGGAATGCTTGTTAGAAGCTTTGCTCTTGGCTTGCTTCTTTTGATAACTCCCTTCCTTGGTGAACTTGAGGAATTCCTTGCCATTCTTGATTTCTCTTGCATTGTGCTTGGCTCCTTCAACATAACCTACACCATCCTTGACATGAGGTCTGCTTGTGTTCATGTATGCTCCTTTAGCATACTTGGCCTTTTCTTCCTCAATTGTCTTGTCCTTGAGGTGGGCATCATCTTGAAGAGTCTTGACTTGTTTCTTCAAGTCATCAATGATCTTTTCTTGGTTCACCATAGCTTCAAGATCGATGTTGGAACACCTAGCACAATCATAAGTGTTCTAAGTTGCTTCACTTTTGAGAATGTCGAATTGCACTTCAAGAGATGAATGGTCCTTTTTCAAGGCATCATACTTCTCTTGGAGTACTAAACTCGAATTCTTAAAAGCTTCAATAGTCTCATTGACCTTGGACAAAGCCTTGGTCAACTCCTTGACTTTCTTCCTCTCAAGGGCTAGAGAGTTCTCGAGATCAAGGTTTCTTTTCTTTTCAAGAACAAGCAATTCTTCTTGTCTCTCAAGAACTTTCTCTTGCCCCTCAAGATCATCCTTTTGTGACTCAAGCAATTCTTCAGTTTTAGGAAAAGGAATCACATCATCATTACTATCATCATCACTAGAGAGGCAATTGGGTTTAGTTTTGGATGATACCTTTGACCCTTTGGCCGTGAGGCACATGGGCTTCTTCTCTTCACCATCATCATCGCTTAGACTCCCAAATAGTGAGACATTGGTGGGAGTGAGTTCAAAATCGAGAGTGGCAATCCCTCCTTCTTCGGAGTCGGAGGAATCAGAATTCCACTCTTGACCGAAGTGAGCTTGACCCTTGTTCTTGCTCTTGTGATGCTTGTCTTCCTTCTTCTGGTAACTCTTTTCCTTTTTCTCTTCCTTGCCCTTCTTTTCTTCTTTATCCTTCAACTTTGGACATTCCGCAATAAAGTGACCTACTTCTCCACATTCATAGCATGTCCTCTTTGAGTTTCTTGTTCCCTTCTTCTACTCATAGGTTTTCTTGGTGAGTCCACTTCTCTTTGCAAATTTCTTAAATCTCTTCATGAGAAGTGCCATCTCCTCATCACTAGATTCATCACTAGAATCCTCCACAACCTTCTTCTTGTGCTTCGCTTTGAGTGCTACGTTGCTTCTTGGAGGACTAGAGTCGCCAATCAATGAGTTTACTCTTCTAGCCTCTTGATCTTGGTCTTGTTGAGCTAGAAGTCTTCCAAGAACTTTCTCGGTTGTGAAATTCTTGAAGTTCTCCTTCTCTCTAATGAGTGTGCAAATATGAGAGTTCCATGGTTGCAAAGCTTGAAGCAATCTCCTACGTCTCTGTTGAGAGGCTCACAAGGAACCGGGTTTCACTCAACCCTTTTTCTCTCTCAAGACGACCACTAAGGTCCAGATGAGTGCTTCACTATCAAATCCCTTTCGGGAGGACAATACAAACTTTCGGGGCTTCACCACACAAGTTGGGAGCTCCCGAGCACATCTAGTCGTCTAGGAGCATGAAGCTCCAAGAGTAACAAACGTGAAACCAAGCTTCCACCTCCACAAATGCTCGTTGCAATCAAAGGGAAGCTCTCAAAGCCTTGAAAGATTGCTCTCTCACTTGCCTTGCTCAAATCTAAGCAAGGAAGCCATAGCAAGAGTTTGAGCGAGTGAGAGAATGAGCTCAAGTGTACTCAGGTCGAAAATGAGGCTAAGAGATGGTTCTGTCCGTTGGGGAGGAGTGTTTTATACTTCTCTCCTCTGAAAGAGTCGTTGGGGTGTCAGAACGATCGGAGTCTCCGGCCAAGGGCTGGACACTCCGACACGTGGCAAGGGGGAGAAATTCAAATGTCGGAGTCTCCGGCACAGGGCTGAACACTCCGACAAGGGTTGTACTAGATTCGGTAGAAATACCCGGAGTCTCCGGCCTCAGGCCAGACACTCCTGCGAGGGGTCCTCTGGAGTCTGAAATAAAATGCTCGAAGTCTCCGGTCAGGGGCCGGACACTCCGGCGAGGGGCTCTCTGGAGTCCGAGGAAAACGACCCGGAGTCTCCGGCCAAGGGCCGGACACTCCGGCAAGGGGTCCGCTAGACTCGAATAAAAGTGTTCTAAAAATTTTGTTTTGGCTGGAATTTTTTAGCATTTGCTTCGGATTTTCACTTTATTTCCCGTCCCTCTTAATAGTATGACATGCCTAAACTCAAGGATAGAAATAAAACAATAAGAATCTTCAATAAGCTCTGTTTTAGACACGTCTTTTCTTTTCTCTCTTTTTAGGTACCTGCAATCCTTCAACAACTCAATAGAACGTGTTAGCTCTTTCATTACATTGTCATTTATCACCAAAACCCACAAGGGGCCTAAATGCACTAACATAGACACAAGGCCTAAGCGCTAAACCACACATGGCTCTAATTCATCCTTAGCCTTGAAACAGCAACCTTCTTGGAAACACTCCGGGGACACGGACATCCTTGCAGCAACCAACTCGTAGAAGTGTAGAATAGTGTAGATAAACTTGCATCCAACAAGTTAGTTCATGGTTATCATTCAATCACTAAAATCATTCATACCTTTGAGGGGCTTCAATGGTCATGAAGCTCACAGCTGACTAGTGGTAAATATGTGGAGCTTGGAGGGTTGAAAATTTATTAGTAGAACACAATCCTATAAGGATAATTTGTCTACAGGACACTGTCTGAAATTGATTTTGTGGTTAGGACATTAAACAAGAAAACTTGGTCTGTAGGACCCTGAAAAATTGTTTGTAGGACACTAAGTAGTGTACTGGAGACCATTTTGTTAGTGTCCTACGGACCAAGCTGACATTATCTAGTGTCCTGTAGACAAATCGCTCATTCTATAAGATATAGCAAAATTAAATAAGTGTTCTAAGTATTATGTTCTAGTTGCTGATCCAATCTTATAAAAAATCCAGATCTTAAAAGAATATGAATGAAGGTGTCAAGAGCAACAACTATTCAGCACTTGAAAAATCAGCAAAGGTTAATTTCCACCTTCTTGATGTTCAAATTTTTTATTTTTCTTTTATTTTTATGATAATTTTTCTCTGAACCAGAAGCACAAAATTTTAATTTAAAGCTCCAAAAACCTGGAGAAAATCTTGAATTTCTGTAAACTCTATGCTGAAACTTCGGAGTGGAAAAATAGAAATTTTTGATCTGAAATCCTTGAATCTAATATTGTCAGAAATGGGAAAAGTTTCTGTAGATATCCGTAAAGTGCATATATGTCTAATTTGGAGTCTAGAAACATAAGTTATGACTATTTTAAAGATAGACCTCCGCATCAGATTTTTTTAAAAGACTAAAAACAGATTCAGACTTCAAATTGGGTGAAAATTTTGTAGATGATTTTGTGGTAGAAGCTTATGAATGGTTGATGTGGATACTGAGGATCTATTAGCGGTTGAAACAAGGGATGGATGTGTGAAAAAAAAATTTGATGCAAGATAACAGATATGAACATAGATAACAGATTGAACGATGAACGTCGAAGGAAAACTGCTGGATACAAAAAGAGGATTTCAAAATCCAGCAACCAAAATACAATCTAAGGACACAAATTCAACACTACGGACCCTGAAATAAAATTATGCAAAGGCTAAACATAGCTTGAACAGGGCAATACCTAACGATCTACTATTTTTTATAGAGTTTTCTGTGGATGATAGGATGGATGCAAAATTAACAAGTATAGATGTGAACCTGACGGTATACCTGATGCTCTGATTACCACTTGATGTGTACATGGTTCTCGATCTTCCGTCAGGTTGTGGTAACTCTCGATTTGGTGAAGATGCGATACACAATCGATCCGGCCTCAAATCAACACGATTTGAACCCTGCAATCGCAGCACTACTTGTCCTCTGGTTATCAATCATGCAACACACGATTGACCACGCCAAGAAGCCTAATCCCAGCCTACGAATTGAAGAACACAAGCAAAAACAAGGAAGAACGCAACTGAATTGCGAAATCTGAATTAAACTCATAAAGTTAGAATTCAACAAACCATCAAACAACAAAACTGTTTTATAACAGATGAAAATTAATCAAACCTAAGTCTAATCATGGTGGCTACTATTTATATAGAGGTTAGAGCGTCTTTAGGTGGCAAATCCTAATACTAATGGGCCTAGGAAAGATACATATGCCACAGACCAAAAGATAATGTCACAACACCCTAACAGATTCTGGACGTCATATTATTTCCATAAGTTCCAAAGATCTAGGATGTATTTTGGGACAAGATTTGATCCGTTGAAAAGTTTATCTCCTTAGCTTTCCATCTATATCTAGAATGTCCAAACCGGAGTTCGTCTGTGACCTGGGCATCCGTTTTAGTGCAGGGTGCTCCTAGAGTCCAACTCGGACTCGAACCCGAGTTGGATTAGTTCTACTCCTGGGTTCAACGTGCCTTTTCAGTCTTGAGCATCTACAAGTCCTTCTTCATGTTTCCCTTTACCCTCTCCAATGTTTCTAATCATGATAAAGTCATTAGGTAGCAATCTATTCTTAAAGAAAGACAAACATGTGTTTAGTAACGAGTGCATCTCTAATCCCAACTTTCGTGCATGAGTTCCATCAATACTAATTTGAGAAGTGTTGTGTATATATAAAAGATTGATGTCCTCATCACATACTACACGTTACTACCTGTATCTTATTTCCAAACCATGTACCCTATTCTCGAAGCCTCTCACCCAGCTACAGTGTACAAAGGCAACTTGAAGGAGATCTACCCTCCGACGTCGATTCGGCTGGCTCCTGTTCGTCTTTGGGGGCCTCCTGGCTACAGGAGATGGATGGGAGAGGCCAAATTGCTGTCCGGCTTGTATAGCGCCGCATCTCGGGTCCATAAAACTACTCAGAATCTTGTGTTCCCCGTACTTGTCCTATGATCAGTGACAAGTACACACGATTATCACAGTGAAATCAAAATTGTACAATATAACTATCAATTTAATTTGAAAACTTTACAATTTACTGGCTCCAAGGCCAACAAAAATACTTTCAGAGATGAAAACAGCGGAAAGAACTAAGAATTCAATTTTCCAGCGTGTATGTCCCATGTATAACCATAGGCATTTGACTGGAAGTTGAACTCTTAGAAACTCCAATATCGTTTCTCACCGCGAATCTTTGTCATATCTGAAAGTCAAATTTACGGAGGCAAGCTATGCGGGTTAATAATAATTGCAATATCATAATAAATGAATGGACAAAAGAAGGTTAGGATAATATGGCTAATTTTTGCATAAATGAGCACTGGACATTCTAGCTTGAGTAATGAGATAATTACTAGATGTAAGTGATTAAATTAATGAATATAATGTGAGCACAGGAAGTAATCGCACTTGACCTCCACGTCAAGCATTCCTAATGATCCATGACCGCCAAGCCCCACCGCCAAGTCATGAACCCGAATTTCCAACTATTTTGCGCATAATCAATATATGCAAGACCAATGTGAATTCATATATTATTCTACTCTAAACAAAGATCCATCATTAAGGAGCTTGATGCTGCAAGCACGGCTATTTGAATAGATTTATTACTCTGCAGAGTTTGTACGTTGTACCCATGGACTGTGAGTGACCGTCTGTAGTGTAGCTAGCACCGTGCACTTACGAAGTGTGCACATCGGTATCACATATCACTTTTTCACTAGTCGTTCGCTATTCTTGCCTTCCCTAAAAAGCATTAACTACCTGTTTACCTAGATCTAACACCCCAGATGCTAGTCCTCCTTACGTTGGGTGAAAGTCCGGAGGATGCAATCCATTGTATCGGTAAACCTTCGACCCAACACTGTAGTGATGGAGGTCCCCTTGGATACATCCACTAAGTAAATTATCCATACATGCAAACTACTTCTAGAAAGCAAGGTAGCTTTCAACTAACTACTTGGCCATAGCCGACCCATACCGGCATTCATGGTCGCACGATATTTCCTTAAGTCAAGATTCAAATGTACTGGTCCTTATGTGATGTGAGGGTCTCCAAAGCAACCATCCACCTATCTCAATCTAACCCACAAATCATCGCCATGAACTAACATTCATGACAACCCGTTGTGACAGACCGTCTCACAGAAGAGACGATCCATCGACCACAGGATCTTATCGAGTGTCACTCGGCGAAGCGAAGACTAACAGTACAACTCAAGCATGATAAAATATACTACAAACCATTGCTTAAGTTTATAAAACCAAGATTTTTGAAAGCGCGAAAGGAATAACCTAGTTTAAACTTGGGTCCCCTGGAGACTATGCATAAGATGACATCGAGCCCATGCGATGCATTCTCTAGCAGCACACAATAGCAGCGCGGCGAGCAGGGCTTCCAACAGACATAGCCACCCTCGAGGTTGCTTCTGCCAGTTGATCCAAAGGAGGGAGAGAGAAACCACCTGCACACAAAACCGCAGAGAGCCAAGCCTTGAGCATTCAAATGCTCAGCAAGTCTTACCCATCAACGTGGCCAACTACAGCCGACTCCAAGGATATGATGAGGCTGACCCACATGGGATGGCCATTTGCAAAACCAGCGCTAATATAGTGAATCTTTATATTCAAGTTTTAGTGGTAGATTAGGTTCACAGAAGGTAAATTTAGTTTGCTCTATAACTATATCAAATATGGTTACCAAGCAATTGCCTATGAACTAAGCAAATAGTTTATATTATTAATTAGGTTTACGTACTTCCTCCGTTCCCGATTAATTGTCATTAGAAATAGGAAAGGGTGTATTTGGAGGAGAGGTTGTGCAGTGGAAAGTGACAAAGGTGTGAGCGAAAGTGTGTTGGTGAAAATGGCAACTATTTGGGAACAGAGGGAGTATATTATTACTACGATATGACTCAATGAACAAGCGGTACTCGTTACTGTGAGGGGCAGCGATTATAATCGATTTACACCAGCTGGGAAAACCCAAGTAGCACGACGTATGCACACTCCCAAGGAGTCACGTACGGCAACCTTTCACGTCGATATCATAGAGGTCGGTCCCGTTCTCACCCCTCCCGAGTACACGTCCTCCACGCGATACCACACATCGGGGCAATCCGTGGTTAGCCCGTGTATCCTCCCAATATCATCACTAAAAGAGGGGTGGGTTGTCGTCCAACCACTACGATAGTCGAGTTACATCAGTTTACTAGGCCCGTTACATTACACTTGCATGCTCTTGGTACGTTCAAACTTGCTCAACAGGGCCACACTTGGATCGGTCTTTAACCGATACAGACAGTGCTACCACACTCCGGCCACGAATCCACATAGGAAACGTGCCTCTGTGCCCTACTATTCCTTGCCCGATCTCAGGTTTAAAAATTGTGATAAGGAGACCAGGGTAACAGTCTATATCTCGCGAGTGAGTTTTTCATTCACTTGACTTTTATCATCAAAGGGAACTTAACCTAGCTCTACATCGAGTTACCTGTACCATTATACACTACACAATGGTAATTGGCACTATCATGCATTCAATGATTTTCAAACAATTCCTATGACGTAATGCGCAGTACAATAATTATACAGTACATAGTGATAAATTAAAAGAGTTTAAATTAGGGTTAATGCACCGGGGCTTGCCTGGGCTTTGCTCACAGTTAGAATTCTACGACCGACAGAACATCCTCAAGCTTCGCTTTGGATGGATGGGGACCTATACAGGATATGATATGCAAGAAAATGAATTATGATTGATGACAGCTTCTATTTTCAAAAGATACAAATTTAGTTATAAAACTTCTTTAAAATGGTTTTTGAAAATATAAAATATAATTTGAGTTATGCATAAAATCAGAAAGGTTATAAATAAATTTTTGAGAAATTTTCAGGATTTATTGAAATCAAAAGGATTTATAATGAATTGAAAACCATTTAAATACAATAAAATGCTTAAAAATTATTTTTGATGAAAATAAATATAAAATTTTTCTAAAACAGAAAATTTGATAACATAAACAGAAAATAATTTTTTTTAGGATTTTACCATGCCAAGGAATAATGATAATGCATTAACGAATTATTTTGTGATATGAATTAATTAAATTAATTTCATACATAAAATGAAAATTGGTTAGCTCCAGAATATAGTTCTAGTTGAGAGGATCCTAGCAAAATTTATTTCACAATTTTTACAGCTATAATGAATTTTCTACGGATTTTACATGTTCAAACGGATTTCTGATCAATAAAATATATGATTTCGCAAAATAAAAAAATTTCCAGCTTAGATGGGCCAGCGCACAATGGCCCACAGAGGGTACCTGGCCCATTTAGGGAAATAGGCCGAAGGGGGCACATGGGCCACTTCATCCTGGCCCAACAGAGGCTCCCCAGTGGGCTGCACAAGTGCGCACGGCCCAGCCGCGCGGGAAGATTGCCCCTGGCACGCGTGCGTCCAGGGCGATGGCCGTGGCGGCCGGTAGCGCTCGTCGGAGATCGGAGGCTGGGTGTTAAACTCGGGATTTCTTGCACCAGAGCGATCCTCAAGGTGCGGGGAGAACATTGTAGGGATCGACGGGCCAAGGTTCTCGCCGGGTAACGCTGGCGGTGAGAGGCGGCCTGAGTCGAGGTCCGTCGAGGTCGCGGTGGTGCTGCGGTGGATGAAGACAGAGGGAAACTTCACTGGAGGCTTCACCGCGACGTGTAGATGGACGGCGTGGAGGAAGATGGCGTCGAGGACGATAGGACCAAACTGTCCCCGGTGAGGCCGCAGGGTGCCAAGGAAGAACGCCGAAGAAAGCTCGGGTTCCTGCACGATTGGCCATACTAAACGTCGATTCATCATCCCAGAGGAAGCTACAAAAGCTTATCAGCATGAATTAGAAGGGAAAAACAGAGAGAGCTCACCGGAGTTGCCGGATTTTGAAGAAAACCGGCCGGCGGTCAAAAACTCGAACAAGAAAAGGAAACTTTGATTTCGTCGGATCCCGCGGAGGAGGAAGGAAGCTGGGGTGCTAGGAGGTTCGAGGAGGGCAGGGCGCATCTCCTCGTCGAGGAAGGAGGGCTGGGGCGGCTTGGACGAGGCTGTAACATCCCGAATTCTCGAATTAATAAAGCAGCAATTTACACCCAATTTCGTTCCAATTAAATTGTCTGATCCAATTTTTCGTTCCGTTCAAAAATCATTCGTTCCGAATTTCTTTCCGTCCAATCCGCAATCATTTTATCTAAATTGATCCAGTGCCAGAATAATTTAGTCCGCGTAATTTTTACGTTTGACTAAAATTATTTTCAGAAATTCTCTAATTAATTTTTCGGGTCTCTAAATATTTCTTCTAATTAATTTATTCATCCTTCCTAATTGTTTCACGTTTTTTAATTAATTCTCAGATTAATTTCTAACCCCTATTTTTCACCCACCTATAAATACCCTTCTAACCATAATCCCTTTCCCATCCTCATTTCTCCACAAAATCCTTGCAACCGCTCTCCTCCGCGCCGCTCCTCTCCTGTCTCAATCCCACCGCCGCACGTCGCTGTCCGCGTCGCCTGACTTCGCCGACTCCGTCAACCTCCG
>BCLG01000056.1:141982-156902 GCA_001602295.1 Zoysia matrella
TGTCGCCGTCCGCGTCGCCCGCGTCCCTGTTGACCGCGCGCGTTTCTCCGGAGCTTACCCTGCGTCGCTGTCATCCTCGATTTCCGCGCGCCGTTGGAAGTCCGCTGGACCGAGCGCCGCCTCCGCTGATTTGACCGATTTTCCCAGTGCGCCCCGTCCGGTCTCCGATCTCCGATTTCGTCTCCGAATTTTAGATCCCGGTGAAAACATTTTTCCCTTCTCTTAATTTCTTTTCCTTTCTAATTAATTGTTAGATTAATTGCAAATTTAATCTGTGATTAATTATTCTGCAATTAATTTAAACCCTTGTGATCTCGATAGTCTACAATTTCCGTGGCACCCCGTTTGATCTCCGATTAATCTCGAAATTCTTCCGTTATTTTGTCTCGTCGCGATTGTCGTGTAGGGTTGTTCCGAGAAATGTTTTGCGCGCGTTTAGTCTAGCAATTTCAATTTAGATTTAATTTCGGTTCTTTTCTTTGTCGTGTAATTAGTGTCTAATCCCTCTTGTTCGTGTTGTGATTAGCTGCTGTTCCCGAGGAGGAGTTCTGCGAGCCAGCTCAGTTCAACGATTCGGATCCCGACTTCGATCTCGATTTGCAGGCAAGCCACGTTCCTTGATCACTTTGTTCCCAGCATTTTAAACTGCATGTTTTGTTTGCAACCTTAATTTGCATGCCAACTATTTTAAAATGTGCTAGCAACATTCCTAAGCCGTGATTGTTTACTGTTCCACAAATATCAACCCTAGGATTGCTTTAGTACATTAGTTTTACTTTTATGCTTAGCCATGCTTAGTCGCATTTATTTTCATCTCACACCTATCACTATTTAATGGAATTTGTGTTAAATGCTTTTGGAACTCTGCTTCAAATATGTGAGTATTGCAAATAACTATACATAACTATTTAGCGGGGGCAGGATGGAGTATGAGGAGCTGGGGGACTTTTGGGAAGTCCTTGTGGGCGTATCTGTTACGGGTACAACGGGAAGATCCGGGCTGGGATCTTTCCATGAGACTTGTTGTTGGCGTTGAGGTTGGAGTTGGTGCCTGCCCCGGCAATTAAGGACCGAGTCCTTCGAGCCTTGTACGCTCAGTTGACAACCATGCACACCACGTTACCCTGTATGGGCAGTTGGCCTTGAAGCTTGCTGAGACTAGTTGTTTACCCGTGGGTTGGCGGTGTAGTGTTAGTGTGGTGTAGAGCTTTGACTCCCCACATGAGATCGAGATACCCTACCTGATCAGTGGTAGGCTCTTCACAACTCTAGGACCCGATTGCGTAGGCTTTTGGGATCCCTATCCTGGAGGACGGATGACGCCAGTTAAAGCTTGTGGACGGGTCTTGTGTGTTTGTCGGGACTACGATGGTAGTTCCCGATGACGCTTCTCGTGGGTCCAGGTGCATAACCTCTGCAGAGTTTTAGTCGATGCGCATTGCCACGTCCTTTTGAAAGGACGTCCCCCTGAGTTGTGCTCCTCGTTGAGTAGTTTTGTTTTTCTTCCTCCTCTCCTTTTTCAAATGTTTTTGACTCCGGCCTTTGAGCTGTGGCCGAGTGTGGAGATTACATCGGCATTAAAATGAACCTCCGTCCGAGATAACGGAGATCTCTACGGGGCAAGATAATAAAATTTGACAAGTTTGAAAATAAAGCTTTCTTGCATACTTTAAATAAAATAAAATGTTTTAAACTTGCATTTAGCACTTGAGCCATGCCTTTACCCTTGAAACCATTTGCATGCATATATTGTTGTTAGGTAGTACGCGGTTTGCTGAGTATTCGTACTCACGGCTTTCTAATTTGTTGTTTTCAGAGGACACTCTCAGCTTTGACTTCGACTACGTCTCTGACGGTCCGTGACGTCCGCTCCTGCGCTCAAGCTAGCCTGTGTGGAGGAGATTCGCTACCGCTGCCGTGTTGATGCTTTCGTTGTTGCTTTTGTTGGATTCACGATAGAGATATATCTGCGCTGAGATATTTCCGGCCTGCGTGCCGATAGACCCTTTTGGAGGATTTTATTCTAATAATTTTACTTTGACTTGCTATTTTCTATTCTTGTTTCTTGTTTAATATTTCTGTTATGGTTTCTTGATTGATCGCTTGTGATATCGTGCTTGCCAAACTCCTGGGATTGGCAATGTCACAGGAGATCGGGACTTATCAAAAGATAAGTAAAATCCCGGTCGTTACAGAGGCTCTCTGCAGTGGTGGCCAAGAGAGTGAGAGAGAGAGAGAGCGCCGAAAGAGAGGCAGCGAAGGGGGAGGACACCGACCGGGGAAGGCTTGAACGCGGGTGGCTAACATGTCCCGCGCGAGGCGCACGCGGCGCGCATGCAGGAGATGGCCGCATGGGAGATGGCACCTGGCGCGCTTCGTGGCAGCCAGAGGTAGAAGAAGGTGGGGTGGGGGGGGGGGGGCGGCTGACAGGTAGGTCCCGGGAGATTTGTCTTTTTCCTGATTTTCGTTGATTTTCTGCGCTGCTCTCTGTTTTAATCCGAAAGGCATCCTTCCCAAGCTCCAAAAATTTTGAAATTTGGTCACGTGGTAAAACTTTTATAAAGGAACAACTTTTACTTTTTGAGTCAAGTTGAAAATCAAAATAAATAAAAAGTTATTGAATTTCAAAGTCAGGAAAGCTTTTCGGAGAAACATAATTTATGTGAAACCATTAACCCTTAAATAAAATTTTACAAAAACTTCTAAAATTAAAGTTGTTGCATGAACTTTCAAGTTAAAATTTTGTTTCACATCATTTCATTGAAAGTTTTGAACTCTCATTTTGAAATTTAAACCAATTTTTGCAACTAGTTGGAATTGTTTAAATTCTTTTTGAGCTCGGTTTTCCGTGATTTCGGACATGAACAAATGGCTCTTTTATGTCGAAACACGAAGTGTTACAGCCCTTCCCCTTAAAGAAATCTCGTCCCAAGATTTACAACGAAAGAGGGGGAAAATAAAACCTCAGCTGAGTTGAAGAAACTTCGAAAAGTGCGTGTGTTGATATTTTTTTTTGTCTTACAAGTATTCCTTTAACTGCGACATGGGAAAAAAGATCATATAAAATGGATAGGTTGTTTGCAGTCCTCAGTCAATGCGCAGTGAACTTTGCAATGACTGAAAATCTCTATAAAGTAGAAGGCCAATTTATTTCTGAATCCGAAGGGTTGTGCTCCTTGCCTGTGCGAGAATCAAAAGTACAAAAGATCGCTAAAAGTTAGGATTGATCAAATAAGATAGTGAATTTCTGGGAATAAATTAATACAGAGATAAGGCAAATGAGATGGACAAGGATTTATACGATAACGATTATCGAGTAGCACATGGGTTCGATAACAAGGATATGCGGAAGATTTACATGGTGACACGATGATTCTCTAGATTCGAGCTGGATAAAAATGAATGGTATCATGTTCAAAAGAGATAATTGAGACTCTATGGAGGAGCGCAGGTAGCCATCTCAACTCAAACAAGGATATAGGTTTAAAGGTGGATTGAGGTGGGAGGTTCCAATGAGGAATTTCAAGTACAATATTTTCCATCCCGGTTATGTACTCCGGAAAATACACTATCCGTTCAGAGAAATATTCACATGGTTTCCCTATCAAGGTCAAAGGAAGAGGTTCTCTTGTTACTATAATCTGATTTTGAGAAGCGCTTGGGCGAACTGGCACAACTCAAAAGCAAAATTACAATTTCAAGAGCACATCCACTAGCGAATTTCATCGAGATGAAATATCTGGTTAGTGCCACAATCGTTCTATAGTTGACTGGTAGTGATCATGTTTACCATGAAGTGTTTCAAGAATTCGCAACTGCAAGGTCTCGGTGTAGATTACTCAAGGCATCCTAGATGATTATCTTCTAGACTATGGATTAAGGATAGTAGAAGGCAAAACCAGTATACTTTAGACAACGATGTTTCATGGAGTCGTACTCTTTGTACGGCTAAAGGATACAAAAGTCACACAAGGAGGTCAATCGGAGAAAAGCAATTTCTCGCATAAACAAGATCTTATGAGGAGGACTATAGAGGATAGCATGTATCTTCTAGATGGGACACACGCCAAAACTTCAAGTCGAGGAAAGAGTTTGCGATAACAAAAGGTTACGATGGATTTTGAGTAGTGACATGCAATAGGTTAGAATTAGGTGGGACAAAGGGATCAAATGGAAGTAAATCCAAGTTTCAGAGAGTGATGATTAGGGAGATGCCAAGGCAAGTAAATATTGATTGAAAGATAACCAATAATTTAAAGCTATTTGCTCATCAAGGTAAGGACATCCAACGAATAACTCGCAGATCATTTTAGACGAGATGGGGGGTTAATGATGTATTCAAGATTATAACGAATTTGTATTCTCGAGCAAAGTTTAGATAGACGGGCTCATATATGACGTGCCCACAGCAAGGAACTTGGCAGTACGAATCGAATGGCATGGGTTAACATGTCTCTCATGACGAAATGCATCAAGGTTATGGTGCACATGCGGAGATATGCATGCATAATGACACAGTGCATATCATGATGCATATGAGATGATGCATAATGATGTTGCACAATGATGCATGTGCATATGTGCGGTGCATAATGATGTAGATTTTTGATGCACTTAAAATGATGCATATGTCATGGTGCACTTGAATGATGCATAATGGTGCACTTGAATGGTGCATATGTCGTGATGCATTATGAATTTATAGTGCATAGGCCCAATGGTGCAAAATGAAAGGTCTCAAGGTGCATAGTTGCAAACAATGGATAGGCTTAGGTCATGCAATTCTGTGTATAACTCATGTCATCTCTCAGAGACAGGAGGGCTTGTAAAAAGTGGGTTTGATTCCGAGGCATGATCTATAAAGATTTTGAGGGCTTCCAAAAGACGGCAGCTCATTGATAACAAATGAATAAGGCACATGAGTCAAGAGCATTATGACAGATAGTTGATCAGTCGCAATAGATGGCCGTTCGACAAATATTCCTAATGAAAGTAGGAATGAAAGGTTCGGTGTAAAAGGTTAGAGCACAAGGGTAGTGAAAACAACGGAGCGTCAACTCTGTCCAGGATTAGCAGCAGTCACAAAAATTTGATTCTGACATTTTTCGAGGCAGAACCAAGAGGGGAGTTGAATAACAAAGATGTTGTGGACTTCCATAGTTTTTCAACGGATATTCACTTGTCCTCATACAATAGATAGATCAGGAGATATGCTCTTTAAAAGGTGACAGTCGATGTGCTGAAATTCTGTTTGTGACAGATTTGAGATTTTAGTCTAGTTTGGATTTTTAAGAGGGTTTGTGGTACGAATCTGAGAGAACTTTGACTACCAAACCTGTTGGGAATATCATAACCTTTCAATAAGGTCCTTAATCTCGAAGATTGGTAAAGAAAGGAGGGAGCTAGAAATTTTTCAAAGGGTTTGAAGTCGCAGGATTCGGCATGGTCGCAGGTTTCTTGAATAGCTGAACCAAGGTTATTCGAAATACTAATAATAGGGGTTGGAATGCAAAGGTTGGAGCAACAGAATTTGCGAAAGTAAGGACACCAAAAAGTGAATTCTTGAAGTTGAAAATTAGCGACGGAGAATCATGGGCTACAGGGGCCAAGCGAAGACTATCATGCTACAGTAGAGTTTGAAAATGGCTTCTTGTGTCTGCTCTTTATACGACTAAAGCCTAGCTGCGATAACTTGCATCAGGGTTGGGTCAAGATACAGGCATTCCTATCCGCTGATCACTTATACCTTTTTTGACTTCTTCGAGCATAAGAACCCCTCTACTAAAATTCTATCCTCCGGGCCAACCACCTAGTCTTTAAAAGCATAAGGGTTCCACAATTTTCCAGGCAATCTGTCCTAACTGCAATGACAGTTGAAATTCAAAGCGGCTTTGCCCCAAAATTGGCTGAGTCAAAACTTTTAAAACCTTTTAAAAATTTTAACACAAGGCAGGAGATTTCTTTTTAGATGATTTGGTTATTTATGATTTTTAAATGCAAATACTCAATATGTAGTCGTCCTATCAATCCTCACCAAAATAAAAACTGGCCCATATAGTTGACCGTACGTGACCTCGGTGGTAAACACGATCTCTCAACTCGATGTTCACACGATCTAAGGGTCGGCAGTCAGCACTGACACAGCCAGCTGATAAGACCAGCACTAATACAGTCCTTAATTGGGCTTAACTAGGGGCTTCTAACAAAATTAGCTTTTCAAAAATAACTTTAAAGTCGTACTGTTATCGATATTGCTCTGATACCACACTGTGACGGACCACCCCACAGAAGAGACGATCCATCAACCACAGGATCTTATCGGGTGTCACTCGACAAAGCGAAGACTAACAGTACAACTCAAGCACGATAAAATATACTACAAATTGTTGCTTAAGTTTATAAAACAAGATTTTTGAAAGTGCGAAAATGATGACCTAGTTTAAACTAGGGTCCCATGGAGGCTATGCATAAGATGACATCGAGCCCATACGATGCATCCTCTAGCACACAACAGCAGCGCAGCGAGCAGAGCTTCCAACAGACATAGCCACCCTCGAGGTTGCTTCTGCCAGTTGATCCAAAGGAGACAGAGAGAAACCACCTGCACATAAAACCACAGAGAGCCAAGCCCTGAGCATTCAAATGCTCAGCAAGTCCTACCCGTCAACGTGGCCAACTACAGCCGACTCCAAAGATGTTGACCCACATGGGATGGCCATTTGCAAAACCAGCGCTAATATAGTGAATTTTTATATTCAAGTTTTAGCGGTAGATTAGGTTCACAGAAGGTAAATTTAGTTTGCTCTATAACTATATCAAACATGGTTACCAAGCAATTGCCTATGAACTAAGCAAATAGTTTATATTATTAATTAGGTTTACGTACTTCCTCCATTCCCAATTAATTGTCATTAGAAATAGGAAAGGGTGTATTTGGAGGAGGTTGTGCAGTGGAAAGTGACAAAGGTGTGAGCGAAAGTGTGTTGGTGAAAATGGCAACTATTTGGGAACAGAGGGAGTATATTATTACTACGACATGACTCAATGAACAAGCGGTACTCGTTACTGTGAGAGGCAGCGATTATAATCGATTTACACCAGCTGGGAAAACCCAAGTAGCACGACGTACGCACACTCCCAAGGAGTCCCGTACGGCAACCTTTCACGTCGGTATCATAGAGGTCGGTCCGGTTCTCACCCCTCTCGAGTACACGTCCTCCACGCGATACCACACATCGGGGCTATCCGTGGTTAGCCCGTGTATCCTTCCAATATCATCACTAAAAGAGGGGTGGGTTGTCGTCCAACCACTGCGATAGTCGAGTTACATCGGTTTACTAGGCCCATTACATTACACTTGCATGCTCTTGGTACGTTCAAACTTGCTCAACAGGGCCACACTCGGATCGGTCCTTAACCGATACAGACAGTGCTACCACACTCCGGCCACGAATCCACACAGGAAACGTGCCTCTGTGCTCTTCTATTCCCTACCCGATCTCAGGTTTAAAAATTGTGATAAGGAGACCAGGGTAACACTCTATATCTCGCGAGTGAGGTTTTTCATTCACTCGACTTTTACCGTCAAAAGAAACTGAGCCTAGCTCTACATCGAGCAACTTGTACCAATATACACTAGACATAGGTAATTGAAACTATCATGCGTTCTATAGTTTTCAAACAATTCCTACGACGTAATGCGCAGTACAATAAGTATATAGTACACAGTGATAAATTAAAAGAGTTTAAATTTGGGTAAATGCGCCGGGGCTTACCTGGGCTTTGCTCACAGTTAGAATTCTATGGCCGACAAAACATCCTCAAGCTACGCTTCGGTTGGATGGGGACCTATACAGGATATGATATGCAAGAAAATGAATTACCATTGATGATAGCTTCTATTTTCAAAAGATACAAATTTAGTTATAAAACTTCTTTAAAATGGTTTTTGAAAATATAAAATATAATTTGAGTTATGCATAAAATCAAAAAGGTTATTAATAAATTTTTGAGAAATTTTCAGGATTTATTGAAATCAAAAGGATTTATAATGAATTGAAAACCATTTAAATACAATAAAATGCTTAAAAATTATTTTTGATGAAAATAAATATAAAATTTTTCTAAAACAGAAAACTTGATAACATAAACAGAAAAGTAAATTTTTTTTAAGATTTTACCATGCCAACGAATAATGATAATGCATTAACGAAGTATTTTGTGATCTAAATTAATTAAATTAATTTGTTGCATAAAATGAAAATTGGTTAGCTCCAGAATATAGTTCTAGTTGAGAGGATCCAAGCAAAATTTATTTCACAATTTTTAGAACTATAATGAATTTTCTACAGATTTTACAATTTCAAACGGATTTCTGATCAATAAAATAAATGATTTCGCAAAATAAAAAAAATTCCAGCTTAAATGGGCCAGCGCACAATGGGCCACAGAGGGTCCCTGGCCCATATTTAGGGAAATAGGCCGAAGGGGGCACGTGGGCCACTTCATCCCGGCCCAACAGGGGCTCCCCAGTGGGCTGCGCAAGTGCGCACGGCCCAGCCGCACTGGGAGATCGCCCCTGGTGCGCACGTGCATCCAGGGCGGCGGCCATGCGGCCGGCGGCGCTCGTCAGAGAGCGGAGACCGGGTGTTAAACTCGGGATTTCTTGCACCAGAGTGATCCTCAAGGTGCGAGGAGAACAGTGGAGGGATCGACGGGCCAGGGTTCTCACCGGGTAACGCTGGCGGTGAGAGGCGGCCCGAGTCGAGGTCTGGCGAGGGCGCGGTGGTGCTGCCGTGGATGAAGACAGAGGGAAACTCCACTGGAGGCTTCACCGCGACGTGTAGATGGACGGCGTGGAGGAAGATGGCATCGAGGATGACAGGACCGAACTGTCCCCGGTGAGGCCGCGGGGTGCCAAGGAAGGACGCCGGAGAAAGCTCGAGTTCCTGCACGATTGGCCATACTAAACGTCGATTCATCATCCAGAGGAAGCTACGAAAGCTCATCAGCATGGATTAGAAGGGAAAAACGGAGAGACTCACCGAAGTTGCCGGATTTTGAAGAAAACCGGTCTGCGGTAAAAAATTCGAACAAGAAAAGAAAACTTTGATTTCATCGGATCCCGCGGAGGAGGAAGGAAGCTGGGGTGCTAGGAGGTTCGAGGAGGGCAGGGCACATCTCCTCGTCGAGGAAGGAGGGCTGGGGCGGCTTGGACGAGGCTCTCTGCGGTGGTGGCCGAGAGAGTGAGAGAGAGAGCGCCGGAAGAGAGAGGCAGCGAAAGGGGGGACACCGAAACGTGTCCCGCACGAGGCGCACGCGGCGCGCATGCAGGAGATGGCCGCATGGGAGATGGCACCTGGCGCGCTTCGTGGCAGCCAGAGGTAGAAGAAGGTGGGGTGGGGGGGCGGCTGACAGGTAGGTCCCGGGAGATTTGTCTTTTTCCTGATTTTCGTTGATTTTCTGCGCTGCTCTCTGTTTTAATCCGAAAGGCATCCTTCCCGAGCTCCAAAAATTTTGAAATTTGGTAGCATGGTAAAACGTTTCATAAAAGAACAACTTTTATTTTTGAGTCAAGTTGAAAATCGAAATAAATAAATAGTTATTGAATTTCAAAGTCAGGAAAGCTTTTCGGAGAAACATAATTTATTTGAAACCTTTAACCCTTAAATAAAATTTTACAAAAACTTCTAAAATTAATGTTTTTTCATGAACTTTCAAGTTAAAATTTTGTTTCGCATCATTTCATTGAAAGTTTTGAACTCTCATTTTGAAATTTAAACTAATTTTTGAAACTAGTTGGAATTGTTTAAATTCTTTTTGAGCTCGGTTTTCCGTGATTTCGGACATGAACAAATAGCTCTTTTATGTCGAAGCACGAAGTGTTACACCCGTCAACACCGACTCAAGTCTAATCATCTATCAATCAAGACTCCTCTAAACAATATTAATTACTCCTCTAAACAATATTAATTGAACTAATATTTACTAGATGTATATTTAACATTTATATTTAGTTACAGACCTGCAACTAAGCATATTTCCACGATGGAATAAATTGCATCGTGATCCTATGGATTAAGCCCATAAAAGTACCCATCCTATATTTACAAGGAAATACTAAATAGGTCAACAAGGTAGACATAATTAATAATTGGAAGTAGCTACCATTTCCTCAATGAGCATTTTTAGTGATATTAATTATGCACTGATTACCATATATTTTAGGTACTTGATTTCATTTGCAAACATAGGATCAAAATGATCAAGGTGGCGTGCTTGCCTCGCACCTTTTAATTAATTGATCAAATGTAGTCTTCTTCTCTTGTCGATCTTCACTTGGTGAAGACCTACGTTCACTCACGTCCGCATTAAATCCGGCATCGAAAACACCAGAGAATCCAAATAAAGCAATCCAATGAAATCAGCTGCAATAAACACCAAATAATTTGAATAAAAACCAAATAAGAATCGAGAGATGCATATTTTTAAATAATGCAGACAGCATGAACTACCAACGCGGTTATTTGTAGTGAGATAATAATCCCTGCTTCACATGGGCCATATTTATCTAGACAACTTTCTTATTTTCTTTATGAAAACTAGAACATATAATACATATAATGTATAAGCCTCTATGTGTGTACATATGCAGTATGTTTATTTGCAAGAACATAGAACACTCTTATGGACCTAAATAATTAATCATAATTGTATGAAAAATGAGTTATATACATTTATGTGCATCACAGCGCGTGACTAGCAACTAGAAGCTAAAGGGCTGATAGGTTCTCTTATGGGGCAATATTATAATTAGCAGTATAAGTTCCTAATCACATTAAGTTTACCCAAATATCCTCACATGATTAAAAGAGAATTTCTAGAATTTAATTAGCGCTTGGAGACAGAATCCGGTATGCAAAGCTGGGTAGCTATAGCACAGCTTAACTATAAGAGAAGACGAACTAGCACTAATGCTCTTTTTTATTTTTCCTTTCTACTTCCTCACCCCTGTTTCTACGGGACATGCTTAGCTGAAGCACGCACGCATGCAGGCAACATGCGGCTGCTCCGGACTCGCTCGTCGACGGCGAATCCTGCGGCAACTCCGGCCGAGAGCTAAGCAAACAGGTGCACAAGCTCGAGAGCTATCCTACGGTGGTCTGCTTGCCGGCAATGGGCAACTGCAGCAGCGGCGTGACGGTGGGCTCAGTGGCACGATGAGGCAGGGAAGCGGCAAGTAAGAAACAAGCAGCATCCATTGGTTTGTGGCTGCGATAACCTTCCTACAGGCGCACAAGAGCTCACCAATGACGCTGACTGGGTGGTGGTGGCCGGAGTTGTGCCGGCGGTGAACGGCGTCGGGAAAGAAACAGAGCGCGACGGAGACGGCTGCAAATTCCTCAAAGTCCTGGAAATTAAACCGTTCACAGACAGTCATCGACACTTATAGAAGCTCTGGTAGAGAGGAAAAAAGCGGAGCTCACCGGAAGAGCTTCAATTTCCAGCAATGGCGGCAGCTGCCCAAACTTGGGGAATTTTCTGATTTCTTCGAAATTGAAGCTGTTAATAGGGCGATTTCTTGCTCTGATGGTGAGGGATGGATAGAGGAAGGAGCAAGGAGCCCCATGCTGGATTTTATGGCCGGGAAAGGCGGTTCTTGAAGATATTTTTCCAACCGGCGAAGGAAGAGAGAAAGAGAAATGGATAAGAACTAAGGGTGCTTTTGGCTTACTCAAGAAGACACGAAGTAGTTGGGGAGCACGTTGGGAGAGATTGAGCTCACCACAGAGGCAGCACGCTGGCTTGTGGCGGTGCCTTGGCCTTTATCCATGGTCCATGAGGCAGGTTGCAGCTCGGGCGAGAACAGGGAAGGAGGAGAGACTGGACAGGGCCGGCTGGTCAACCTAGCTGAGAAGGCTACACACAGCTACAGTACTTCTTCTTCTTCTTTTTAATGGATTATGTCCAGTGGGTTTCATTGTCTGAACTACTTAATATTTTATAAATGTAATGCGAATTTTAGTGAACTAATTTTTGTGAATTTTATACGATGATGCGCATGATATGAAACACATGAATTTTTAAGTATGAGAAAATCCAAATATGAAACACAAATTAATTTAAAACAATTAAGAATTTAAATTAGATCATTTTATTAGATTTGATTTTTGAGATGTGACATATAGCCCTTCTATCTAGTAGGTTAGTAGGTTGGAGGGTTAGATTTGCTCCCATCTTCATCATCTATAGTGGTTGAGCTTTTTGGTGCTGGAAGCGCCCATCGATGCCAGTGATGGCCTATTTCGCTGGGTTCTTTCGTGGCAGTTCGTTGTTCCCTAGGCCATGCCGATTTGGGTGTCTGTTAGTTTTCAAGGGATGGTGCCGAGGCGCAGGCGGTAATGTCCTGTCTGGATCGAGGTCTTCCAAGCTCTCCTATGTCTCACTGGTGTTCTCCTCCAACACCGCCGACGAGCTTGTGGAGTCGGGGTCCGGCGAGGTCGGCTTGTCTGGTGGAGGCGGTGCACTGTGTCCATTGACGTCTTGTTGATGTTGGCGGCATTGTGCGGAGGTCCGACAGTTTCAGCTGGCCTCGGAGGCTGGATTTGGCCAGTATCTTTGCCGTCTTTCGGCAAGGCGGCTTATTAGTTGGGGGTGTCTAACCGTTGTTCCTTATGCTTTGGCTATCCATTACGGCTCTCCTCTTCAAAGCTTTGCAATGGAGGCTTCTAGGTGGCACTCCTCGTTGCTTTTTTAAGGCACGACGGCGTTCTGAAGAATAGCAGCGGCGTCCTTGGTGGTTGTGGCAGCGTTGAAGCTTCTCCCCCCTCTGGCGGAGCTCGTTTCATTACAGGACTTCGATGACCTCTTTAGTGTCTATATGGGTCCTGTGTAGTGCTAATTTTTATTGTTGTGTCAATTATCTGTATTTGTGTTTGTACTCCCTTACTTAAAAATAAACAAGCAAAAATAAAAAATAAAAGGTCCTGGAGGACCAGTACAAACTGTTCACAAAGCAGCGTAAACACACCTCAACTACCCGAGACTACCATACACTAGCACCAGGGACAGTTGTTATGCAGCCCCAAGGGCCAAGGCTCCTGCCAAAATGCACAACGGAGCCTCATCCTTCATTTCTAGGTCAATTCTCTCAACACAAGGTGAGGCCCCCAAAAACACACACGTTTCAGTGCTTCCAAAGCCACCATGCTACCAGGATCACAAGAGAATTAAAGCACTTTGATGCTTAGGAACATTCGAGCGGGCGATCTTCCACAGCTATTGAATGGCAGGATGCAAACTGTTACAAGTCATCTCTCTCTCCCCCTCCCTCTATACAACGGGTTATGAATGATCTGTCATCTTTTAAGTCCCACAGCAGCATGCAAGAAATTATACTCCATCCGTTCCTAACCTTTTTGTTCAGTCTAGTTGATAACTAAATCCCCAATTCAGTTTCATATTTCAATGTCAACTTATGCCATCCAAACCCAAATGCCTATTCACATTTGCAGAAATGTTCAACTCCTGGAAAAAAACAAACTAAAACAGCATTGCCCCTAACAGATCATGAACATACTTCTCTCTTATCTCTCTTACTTATTACTCCCTCCGGTTTTAAAATATTGACAAGGTTGACTTCTAACATCAACTTTGACTATCCGTCTTATTCAAAAAAATGCATTCAAATATGAAAAATTTTGCTATTATTTATTTATCATTAGTGGTATTTAAAGTATGACTAATAATTTTACACATTTGACCAAATTTTTTGAATAAGACGAATAGTCAAAGTTATATTAAAAATCAACAGTGTCAATAATTTAAAATTGAGTAAATTTCACAAAACTACAGATTTTAGAAGTTGTATGGTAAAACGACAGATTTAGTGTTTCAATGTATCACAAAACTATATGTACTTTGACAAAAAATATCACAAAACTATAACTTTAACAAGATGTATCACAAAGGTACATATTTAATATTTTAATGTATCACAAAATTACATGTTTAAGAAACTATATGACAAAATTATATATTTAGTACTAAATGTATCATAAAACTATAGGTCTACAAAAGTAATTTCCTATAAAATTATAGATTGAAGTAGTGTAAAATCCATCATTTTGTAATAGTCACTCATAAGGTATATAATTTTGTGATATAGTTTTTTAAACTTGTTGTTTTCTGATATTGTCACATCCCAAAATTTGAATCAAATTTAAAATGGAGTTTACAAAACTTTTCTTCTCGTATGAACCTAGTTTAGACCTCTTTAACCTTCTTTAAAAAGAGGAAACTAAAATAGAGCAACATAGCAAAAAGGGAAATTTCAAAAATTTAAAATTTAGTTTGTCACGTGTTTGTTTTTGCTGACTTCTCGCCTGTGTCTTTTGGAATTTTCTTTGCTACTCTTTGGAGTTTGGAAACTACCAGTCTTGACCCAAATTGAAAAAAAAATAGAAAAATCCCTGTGGGCCGAAATCCCCTGGTCCCACTTCCTTTCCCTTCCTCCGCCAGCCCAGCTCGACCGCACCTCCCTCTTCCTCGATACCCACAGGGCAGAGCGTGAGCGACACTTGGACGCTCTGGCCGTGGGCACGGCAGGAGGAGCCGGCGACGGCACCGTACGTCCCCGTCAAGACCTGCCCGTCGCACCCCGCCTTGAACTCGTCGACGCCGTTAGCCAGCTAGAACGCCGGCAGCGTCCCATCGGCAGTGAAAGCGCGGCGGCTTGAATGCGCTCGCCGACCGGGCGCTGGACGCTGTGGCGCCTGCCCACCACGTCGAGGGTCATCCTAGCTGCGTCTGCGCCCGCCACGACACTAGCCAGCTGCCACCGAGACCTCCCAGCTGGACGCCACTGTGAACTCCCCAACTTAATTCCTCACATCGCGCTGGACGGAGCTTCCACTGCCGC
>BCLG01000056.1:173041-191650 GCA_001602295.1 Zoysia matrella
CACCGTGGACAAAAACCAGGGCGGCTTCCTCCTACAGCTTCACGGAAGCGAGTAGAAGCTCGGCGTCGAGGTTCTCGTTGTGGAGGAGGAGCGGAGAGGGGGTGTCCACGGCGAGGTCGCGCGGTTCAGGTCACCGGCGACACGGACACCTTGAATCCTGTACAAAAGGGCAGAATTTTTGGATCGGTGACTTGCCTACAAGGTGAGGCACGAAGTGTACTGCCCTAGCTTTGAGAGCAATGCGGGAATGAACTTGGAGGCACCGCGGATTTCAGAGGGATCGCCCGGCTGCGACCTTGCTCGAAATTTGGGGAGAACTCCAAATTGGCCCAACTCCGGGAGGGAGAATGCAAGCTTACCGCGGGGAGAGTTCAAGTAGTGGCCGGTGCGCCAGTTTGCCGGCGCAAATGGCGAGGAAGATGCGAGGTGGTGTCTCTCCACGGAGAATGGCATGCGCGGCTGAGGAAGGCAGTGAGTGCAAGTGAGACACAGAGGGAGAGCGAGCTAGACGGCCGGGGTGTCACGGGGGAGGGACACGGGGCTGGGGCGCGTGTCCTTCACACCTCGACGCTGGACGCCGTGGCTGCCTGCATGCCGGCCACGGACGAGGGCTCGGTGGCCATGCGCGGTTGGAGGAGGAGGAGAAAGAGAGATAGCGGCTGACAGGCGGGTCCCGCGTCCCTTTTTCTTTTTTTCCGATTTTTCTGGATTTTCAGTGCACACCTCTGTTTTAAATCGAAAAGCATGACTTCCCGAGCTCTAAAATTTCTGAAATTTGGTAGGCTGGTAGATCTTTTGAAAAGGAACAACTTTTATTTTGGGCATAAGTTCAAAATATAAATAAATAAAATGATATTAAATTTGGAAGACAGGTTACCTTTTAGAGGAAAATAAATTTTATTTGAGCTTATAAACCCCAAATTAAAATTTTCCAAAAATTTCTAAAATTCAACTGGTTACAAGAACTTTCAAAAGAGATTTTTGTTTCACAATATTTCATTGAAATTTTTGAATTCACATTTGAATTTCAAATTGAATTTGGGGTAAACTTGAAATTGGTTTTAATTTCTTTCGAGCTCAAATTTTCGAGAATTGGGACTTCGAATGCTACGCTTATTATTCGAAAACACGAAGTGTTACATAAATTGGTATTGCTAGCTATAAAAATTTTCATCTCTAACAATACTATAGATATTACCTATTGGGTACCCATATTTAATTACTTAGAAACATGAAATTAGTACTTAGTTAAATTTAAGATACTTAATTAAGTCACTGTTAAAGACGCATTTTTACTGGTGATACCTATAAAGTATTTATTGGAGTTGCTCTTAGCAACACTGAAGAGGATGCATACCAAATCATACTGCGTGTCGTGAGTTTGTTGTTGCTGCAGAGGGAGGCGCTAGCTGTAATGTTTTACTAATTACAGTATGTGTATGCGCTTGTCAAATATCCTTCCTACGTTTTTTCTGCGATGAAAGTTCATTGGAGATACATTACCAATGTAATTCTGGTGCATGTGTTTTGTTTTCTTTTTGTAAAATTATTTCAGCTTGATATTTGGTCTCACATTCTCACTTGAGAATTCAACTTACCCTTCAATGCCACAAATTTGTAGAAATGGAGGTGAAAGGATTTTAAGCAGTTGTCTACAGTTCACTATATTTTTCTTGTCTAAATGTTCTCCTAGAGATCTGTTCTCTCTATTTATTTATTTTTTTAAAAAAAACAACTCAGATTTCTAAACAAAACTACACATACTTTAACAAAATAAAATTACAGATTTAGAAGTCGTATCGCAAAACTATAAATTTAGTGTTTCAATGTATCACAAAACTATACATACGACAAAACTATCACAAAACTACAACTTTAAGAAGATGTATCGTAAAACTGCAAATTTAGTATTTTAATGTATCATAAAATTATATGTTTAAGAAATTATATGACAAAATTATAGAGTTAGAGCTAAATATATCACAAAACTATAGGTCTACAAAAGTAATTTACAATAAAACTATAGATTGAAATAGTGTAAAATCTATCGTTCTGTGATAGTCACTCATGAAATATATAGTTTACTAAATTTATAGTTTTGTGATATATTAAAATATTAAATCTCTAGTTTTATGATACAACTTTTAAAAGCTACAGTTTTATGTTACTTTTATTAAAATATATGTAGCTCTGCGAAATTTATTTTTTTAAATCGGAGGGAGTAATTTCTAAAGGGCGCCCGTACAACATATATTGGTGTCATGCTCCAACGGCGGCTCCGCCTCCGTCGCTCTTCCCGATCCTCGCGGCCGCCATTTTCAATGCCTGCCGACGAAAAGACCGTCTCTCCTTCAACACCCGCCGAAAAGCTCGGGCGGACAGCTTCGCTGGCGGGAACCGTGCCTCCACGCCGCACCCGGCGCAGCGCCACGCACCAGCGAGGTGGCACGGCTCGCAGAAGCACGAGCCGTTCACGGCGACGGCTGCGGCTGCTGGTGGTGCTGGTACAGCGGCGCTGCCGTCGGGGTGGTAGTAAAAGCCGCCGCCCTGGTAGCCCGAGGCGCCGGGGTGCATGGGCACCGGCAGAGGCAGCGGGAGCAGCATGGGCATGGAGGGCATGTGCAGCGACGGCGCGTCGACAAGTCCTCCAGCAGTGGCGCTGCTGCCGATGCCAGGAGCGAAGAACCTCGCGTTGGGGGCGGTGTGGTGCTGGTGGTGGTGTTGATGATGTTCCGATGACTGGGGCTGTGGTGCAATGCCACAGGCTGCTCTGCCTCTGCCGTCATGGATTCAAGAAGCAGAGGAGCGGCGGCCTGAGGTCGGTTGGTGGCGTTAGCACCGGGTCCTGTTCCAACGAAGGCTACCGCCACCCTCCACTGCCGGCCAGCACCTCGATCCAGTTCTAGGTACGCACGCTTCCTCCCGCTGCCACTGTTAAGCTCCTCTCTCCCTTTCTCCTGCTCTCCCCCGTACTGGAGTCTGAGATCCGTCGACCCAGGCTAGAGGTCTTCCTGCTCCTTCTGTGATGTGGAGTCTGAGATCCTTCCTGCTTGCCTCGGCGGATCTCCCTTGACAGCGCTGAACTTTCCTGCATTGTCATGAAGAAAATAGTTCGTTTGATGTGGATTCAAATTTACATAATAATCAAAAGTTCATATACACAGCTTGATTTGCTGAAAGCGTTTACCTATAAAAGTTTCAGTGTCCTCGTCGAATCACTTCAAGAGCTGCTAAAAAGAACAAAATTACCCTAGTATCTAGGCTTCCAATGTAAGGGTGGATTACAGTCTGAAGCCAAGCAAGCCTCAAGACAAGGTTCAGACCCCGCAAAAGATTGAAGTGCAGGCGAGTAAAATATTATCATTATTCAGATAGTTTTGATGCATGACTTATTCATCCAAGAGCATATCATGGATAAGAAATAAATGTATATCTTTTTTAGTATCAGATCAGATCGTTGCGGAGCCAGGTGTTCTTGAAGTTGAACTGTAGAAAGCCCCTGTCCTTGATGAAGTCCCAGTACAATTGGTCATAGTTGCAATACTGGATACAATGACGACAAGTGACAACCATCAGCACTGCTGTTGTTCTCGTATGCCACTTGGTTCCTGTAGCAAACATCGCCGACACATACTTCGCAAGGTTCACAATGTGTTTTATGTCCCCTTCATCAAACCATCTCCTTGCACACTGCCAGGAGAACCAACAGCAAGAATACCAACAGCTTTATAAATCGAAGTAGGATCACTGTGATTTGGCTGCTTATGTTACGCCATGTATTTACCTTCATGGCTCTCCAGTAGTAAGATAGGAAGGATACAACATAGGTCAAATTTCTAAAATGTTTGACTATTGTGCAGTAGCCAGTCTTGCATCCTGTAGCTGCTGGTATTAAAAGCTTTGTTGGAATCCATGAGAATCAAGGGAAGCCAAAGACTTTGCGGCTGAAGCAATGTATCACGCTCTTGGAAAGTCTGCAGTGCTGCCTGTCACTCGCTCATTGCTCTCGCTTTCACTCGGCCGGTAAGCTCTCTGCTGCCTGCCTTGCTACACTTGTTGTTGCTGATAAAGAGGCCTCGTGTTATAACCGGCATCCGCTGTAGCCGGCGCCAGGGGGTGGGCGCCAGTGCCCAAGGGATGGACGCCACCCTAGCCGGCATCTAGAAGGGCGCCAGGGTGGTCCCACCTAGGGGTTAGGAACATCACATATTATACTTTTCTTATTTTTTCTCATTTAAAATAATCTTCTCTTTTATGTAGTATCTTTAGTTTGTGGAGGTCCTTTAATCTAGGAGCTCGAGTGGATAAGATCGGATTCTTTAACATAAGATCTAGTTAGCAAGAGAAAGCTATAAATAAGTTGTAAACAGAAGCTTTAGCCGCCCCAGTAACACTAGGGCGTCGTGTTCATCACGGGCCGTCCTGCTCGCGCCGCTTTCCCAGGCCGCTTCCTCCTCTCTTCCACGCTTACAACCTCCGCAGCCAGTCTGGTAAGAACCTCAGTTCTACCAATCTGGTATCATCGATGTCAGCCCCTCCTCCTCCCACCACCTCCCTGCCACCGATACCCACCACCAGACCGGCGCCGAACCACATCGGCACCACTCACAGCCATAGATCCACCACCCAAGACCCTGGCGAAAGCACTCGCCGATCTGACGCGCCCCAGGCCGACATGTCCCTACGCCTCGCAAACATGGAGGTGCAAAAGACACCACTGACCAAGGCGACCACATCCGTGCCGCCCCCTGTCGGGAACCACCGCGCCTCATCCCGACCCACTGCCCATCCACCAGATCCGCATGCCACACTCGCCTTCGCCAATCCCTGCCTTTCCTACAGCGCCGACAGAGGGGACGGTCTACACCACGACCTACCCCGAAGCGTTGCCCCCCAAAGGAGCCATTGAGGCCCAGCGCTAGCGCCGCCTCGCTTCTACAAGATGGACTTCTCCACCTACGATGGGTCCGCGGACCCTCTAAACTGGCTCAATCATTGTGAGCAGTTTTTTCGGGGTCAGCGCACCTTAGCCTCGGACCGGGTCTGGCTCACGTCATACCCGCGCAGACTTGAGTCCCGTTTGGTAGGGCTTTTATACTTGCTTCTCGATTGGTTTCAACTGAAATTATACCAAATAGTTTTAGAAGGAGCCGTTTCTCCTTTTTTTTAAGGAGAAGCTAGGAGCCACGAAAATGTGGCTTCTTCATGGTTCCTTTGTCCACGTGGCATTTTTTTTCTTGTTAACTACTCTTACAAAATGGAAGAGCCCACAAAAGAAGCTGTTTTACCAAACGGTTTTTTAAAGAGCCAGAGCCAGAGCTATAAAGCCTCTTTTTCAAAGAAGCCAGAGCTAGAGCTGTTTTTGAAGGAGCCAGAGCCCTACCAAACAAGGCCTTGGTACTACGCCCTCGATCAGGATGAGGGCATGCCTAGCTAGGAGCACTTTAAAGAGCTCTGCCACCTGTAGTTCGGTTTCGTGATCTGAGACACTCGCCTATCCGAGCTCGCCCGACCGCCGTTCTTGTCGACGGTTCAAAACTATGCTGACCGCTTCAACACCATCTTGTGCCATGCCCGCGATCTGTCCCCTCTCTAGAAGGCGGAGCTCTTTGTGGGGGGCCTCCCAGAGCACATCAAGGTGGACGTCGAGCTATGCGAGCCGCAGGACCTACAAACGGCGATGCACCTGGCACGCACATTGAGCGGCGTGCGACCGCCATGGCGATGATCCCCAAGCCATGGGTGGCCCAGCCTCCACAGCGCCCTGGGCCACCGCCGACCGGCAGGCCGACTTTCGCGACTGCACCACCACAGGGCGTGCCGTTGGCCATGCCAGCACCACAGCCAGCGATCACCCCTCCGGCCCCAACGCACATCGTCTGCTAGCTCACGTCGACCGAGCAGATGGAGCGGCGCCGACGAGGGCTTTGTTACGACTGTGATGAGTCCTATGTCTGTGGCCACCAATGCTAACGGCTATTCTACCTGAGGTGATCGACGACTTTGACGACGGAATGGCCGTGGCACCAGCCGCCCCACCACACGACGAGCCGGTGATGGCCACGGAGGGTGACGACACGACGACGCCGCCAGTGGTCTCTCTCCGCGCCATCGCGGGTGTATGGACAGAGAACACCATGCACCTCCATGTCTACATCCATGGCCGCCGTCTACTGGCGCTTCTTGACTTGGTCCACCCACAACTTCATCGACGGTGAGATCCTACGCACACTCTGTCTACCCACCGCGCCACATCCCACCATGCAGGTCCTGGTGGCGAACGGGGACTGGGTTCCTGTAAAGGGGTCGCACGTGAGGTTGCGCTGACTATCAGCACCGAGGAGTTCACCATCACCTGCTTCGGCGTCGACCTTGGTGGCTTTGACGTCATCCTAGGTGTCAATTTTCTGCGCACGCTGGGTCCTATACTCTGGGATTTTGAGGACCTATGCATGGCCTTCATGAGAGGGTCATGGCGTGTCACCTGGAACGACGTGGGGTCTTCCCAAGGTGACAGTCGGACACCAGAGTTGCACGTCGTCGGGGCCATATCCGACCTTGCACTGTTGGATGGCCTGCTCCAGCAGTTCGACGACCTGTTCGAGGAGCCACGGGGTCTATCTCCGATGCGGCCCTACGACCACCGCATCCACCTGCTTCTCGGCACCGCTCCAGTGGCTGTTTAGCCATACCGGTACCCACAGCTCCAGAAGGACGAGCTGGAACGCCAGTGAGACACCATGCTCGCCCAGGGCATCATCTGGCCGAGTACGTCCGCCTTCTTCGCCCCGGTTCTCTTGGTGCGGAAGGCGGACAACACTTGGCGCTTCTTCATCGACTACTGCACCCTCAACGACAAGATGTCTTAGGACAAGTTCCAGATTCCGTCGACGACGTATTGGATAAGCTCTGTGGTTCACGCTTCTTCGCCAAGCTCAATCTCCGCTCGAGCTACCATCAGGTGCGCATGCACCTCGATGATATTGAGAAGACGGTGTTCCGAACACACTACAGCCACTTCGAGTTTCTCGTGATGCTGTTCGGCCTCTCCAATGCACCGGCCACTTTCCAACGTTGATGAACAACGTCCTTCGCCAGTTCTTACACCGGTTCGTATTGGTGTTCTTCGACGACATACTAATCTACAGCTCGTCGTGGGCTGAACACTGCAGCATATGCGCCTAGCCCTCACGGCACTCCAGGTGCACCACCTCCATGTCAAGAGATCGAAGTGCTCCTTTGGGGCGCCCTCTGTCACGTACCTCGGCCACGTCATCTCTACGGATGGTGTCGCCATGGACAGTGACAAGGTGGCAGCCGTCCAATCATGGCCGACGTTGCGGTCAGCCCGTGGGCTGCAGGGTTTCCTTGGCCTCACCGGGTATTACTGCAACTTTATCTGCGACTTTGGCTCCACTGCCGTGCCCTTCAGTGGCTCCTGCGCAAGGACGCGTTCTCTTGGACGGAGGAGGCCGTGGACGCATTTGAGGCGCTCAAGCATGCCTTGTCATCAGGGCCGGTGCTACAGATGCCCGTCTTTGACGAGTCGTTCATTGTCGACTGTGACGCCACCGGCGTAGGGTTCAGGGCCGTCCTCCACTATGATGGGGGGGCCGATCGCCTTCTTCAGCCGCCCCTTTGCGGCGCGCCACCTCAAGCTCACAGCACCGACCACTTCGCCCTGAAATTCTTGCTTGATCAGCGCCTCTCCACCATACCATAGCACCAGTAGATCAACAAGCTGTACAGGTTCAATTCCTTCGTCGAGTATCAGCCAGGTCGCTTGAATACGGTGGCCGACGCCCTGTCTCGCTGCGACATCGACGCCACGGCACAAGCATGAGTCGCAGCCATCACTGTCTCGGGCCCATCTTTCAAGCTCCCCGATGACATTCTGACTGCCACAAGTGCAGCGATCGAGATGGACGGCATCCTGTGCCAGCTACGGGACGGCGCACTTGGTGAGCAGTGGCACCTGCGAGAGGGTCTCCTCCTTCATGGGTCGCGTATCTATGTACCGGACCACAACGTCCTATGGCGCCAGGTGCTCTCACTGGCGCATGTGGTCGGTCATGAAAGCATACAGAAGATACTGCATCAGCTCTGCGGCGACTTCTACATCCCGGCGATCATACATTGGTGCAGCGCTTCATTCGGGACTACAGCATGTGCCAACAGAACAAGAACTAGACGTCGCAGCCGGCCAGACTGCTACAACCACTTGACGTTCCTTCGCAGGTATGGGCGGACATTGCCATGGACTTCATCGAGGGGTTGCCCAAAGTCCGTGGCAAATCCATCATAATCACGGTGGTGGATCGCTTCTCGAAGTACGCCCACGTCATCGCCATCAGCCACCCCTACACGGCTACGTCCGACACCCAGGCATTCTTCGACGAGATCATTTGACTACACAACTTCCCTTCGTCCATCGTCAGCGACAGGGATCCAGTCTTCACGGGACACGTGTGGCGTGACCTCTTTAAGATGGCCGGCATCACCCTGCGCATGAGCACGACCTTCCACCACAGACGAAAGGCTAGGCTGAGGTCTTCAACAAGGTGCTCGCAATGTATCTACGTTGCATCACCGAGGACCGCCCACGCGCTTAGGTGGACTGGCTCCCCTTGGGCGGAGTACTGCTACAACACATCCTTCCACACTGCCCTACGTGCCACACCATTCAAAGTGGTGTATGGGCGCGATCCACCACCGCTGCTCCCCTACACGAGGGGGACTGCTCACACTGACACCATCGACACCCTCCACGAGCGCGATGAGTTCTTGGCGGAAGTACGGGAACATCTCCTCCTGGCTCAGCAAATCTCCAAACGCTACTATGACGTGAATCATCGCAACTTGGAGTTCGCGGTTGGCGACTGGGTCTGGCTACGCCTCCTCCACCGGCCAACCTGTTCGCTGGAACCATGCGTCAAGGGCAAGCTGGGCCCACACTATGCCGGTTCGTTCCAGATAAAGGAGCGCGTGGGCCAGGTGGCCTATCAGCTCCAGCTTCCAGAAGGCGCCCGCCTTCACAACGTCTTCCATGTGGGCTTGGTGAAGCCTCACCGTGGCGACACCCCAACGGCCTCGGGACCGGTGCCACCGACACATGATGGCTGCATCCTCCTTACACCGATGGCTGTCCTTCGCACCCAAAAGAGCCGAGATGTCTGGTACGTCCTGGTCCAGTGGCTCGGCATGCCTACCGAAGATGCCTCGCGGGAGCCGCTCACAGAATTCCAAAACCTCTACCCGACGTTCCAGCTCGAGGACAAGCTGTTTCTCCAGACGGAGAGAGGTGTTATGCCTGGCATCTGCTATAGCAGGCGCTAGCTAGCCGGCGCCCAAGGGGTGGACGCCACCCCAGCCAGCATCTAGAAGGGCGCCAAGATGGTGCCACCTAGGGGCTAGGAACAGCCCATATTATCTTTTTCCTATTTTCTCTCATTTAGAATAATCTTCTCTTTTATGTAGGATCTCTAGTTTGTGGGGGTCCTTTAATCTAGGAGCTCGAGCAGATAGGATCGAATCTTTTGGTATAGGATCTATAGTTAGCAAGAGGAAGCTATAAATAAGTTGTAAACATGATTGAGCTCACGCCCCTTTCCCAGTCCGCGCCCTTCTCTCTTCCACCTTTACGACCTCCGCAGCCAGTCTGGTAAGAACCCTAGTTCTGCCACCTCGCTTTCTCCTTGCTTTAGTTGTGCAAGCTGTGAGGCTTGAGCCGACTTGCTACAGGGACAGATACTTTGAACAATCAAAATATATATGATATCTCCTTGGTAGCATATGGGGTGCTATCAGGTGATGGAAACAATACTGAAGGTAAATTTTACATATGTTGAGATACTCTATCCCGAATGACAGGTAAATTGAGACAGAGGGAAATATAGTAATTCTGTATTTTTAACTATATGTGTATGACATTGTACATATATTCGCATCCCTCAAATATGAATTATAGACTAATAAAAGTGGTAGCAGTATAAAATAAGGGAAGCCTCAATTTATTATAAATGAACAAGTACCATATAGAGTAGAATTTTTTGTATGAATATATTATTGTAGATTTGAATCTTCTTAGTGCAATTTATCACATAGAACTCAAGGGTGGAGAAAAACATCCTTACGTACGTCATATCAGGTCCTGAATTTGTTGCTTCATATCACATAGAACTCAAGGGTGGAGAAAAATTCAATTGATGTTCTTTTACCACATTCCCTTCATATCGGCCATTGTGGGTTGGATGCTGCCTCAGCTGCATCTCAAGCAGGTAATTCTGCATAGTTCCAGGCTAATCTAAATGATGGAGATATTGATTCTTCTGTGCTTAGCCCTATGGATTAAGGTAGTCGACTCTGATCTGAATTTTTTGTTTGACTTGGCTAATTTGCATCTTCTGCAATATGAATGCATTATCTATAGGTGTTAGCACTTCATATCTAACCTTGAGTCTGCTTCCTGGTCAGTGACGCATCCGTCACTGAAACCATCTTTCTCCGCGCCACCGGTGTTCTCTACTTTCAACGTTTAGTTTTTTGGGGAGATTTGATGCCGTTTGTTTCTCTCTTTTGGTTGATATTCCTTGCAGTTCTACCTGAGCCTGAACCGATCCGAGTGACCGAGTGCTGTGCAAGGGGATCTGCACGGGTGACTGTTCCATTCCTATTGCCATCTTTTGCATATCCGGCCATGGCTTCATTTCTGTTGTTCACACTGACAGACCCATGGTAGACTTGCTCAAAGTGTTTCATCTGGATCAAGTTACCCACTCAAACGCTCATCATCATATGGCGAGGATAGGTATATGCTACCTCTACAGATTGTTCTGAATTCCTGATCATGGACCTTCATGGCAATACAAATGATGAATTATTATATATGAGTGTGTTCAAAAAATATTATATCTGGTTTAGCTCTTTATCCAGATATCTTCCAAGTGATGGTTTAGCTCTTAGGACTCTTCACGATTGAAAAAACTAGAGCTGAAAGGTATGTAGCAGAACTGTATCACGTTGTCTTGTACCAGAGATGGATTGTATCAAATTGATCTGCCTGTAGCATAGCACGATCACTTGAACTAGTAAACGTCAACATATACAAAACACCAGAACATATGGGCACAACCATCAATATGCAAGGGAATACAAACATCGATTTCAAACATTTACGGTTCAGAGCGAAATCCGAATAGTCAGGCACGTGCCAACACTACAGTTGAAGGTTACACTACTTCAGCATAAATATTGCCTGGCAGAGACAGCTATCTAAGTACAACTGCTGCATTTCTCAAAGCTAGATATCTTTGGACATATTCATTGGGAAGCATCCTGATCTGCTTGAATACCTCTGGATCAGCATAACGCAATTTTGTCCTTGGATCCACATATGGTGCCTGCAAGGACACATTCAGTTCACTTGCAAGCCAAAGAGCTTCAGCGATAGATATTAAAAATTATCAAGACAAACAAGTACTCCATTGCCTTATCTTAATTTTTAGGGTACTCTGGTTTCTCATCCCCAGAAGCTCAAAATGGCCTAAATTGAGCTTTTCACTTCTACTTCTATTCTGGCTTTTCAGGAATGCTGCTTTTTGAAAAAGCCCAATCAAAAAGGTTGCTGATTGTTTGGGTTTCTGGCCTTTCAAGATGAAAAGCAGTCCAGAACCCCAAACAAAAAGGCTCTCGTTTGATCTTGAAATGGCAAAAACATTAAGTGCAATGTTTTAGTCTTTTCTCGGCTCCTTAACAACTTAAATTTTGACCTTAAAATTTGGTATCCATACATGAAATGACTTGCTTTACATGTCTTCATGTTGTTTTTGTTGGAGTATAAGTGAATTGTTCACTTTTACTCATCAGCTTAAGCTTTTGGGTCAACTGGTTGGTGCATGAAACTAAATATGGTATCAAAGCCAGAGGTCTCGAGTTCGAATTCTGGCGGGTACGATTTATTAAAAATAAATTGTAGCCTACTCCTATTCCACGTTTGCGCCCACAAGAGCTGCACGTGAGGGGGAGTGTTGGAGTATAAGTGAATTGCCCACCTTTCGCCATTAGCTTAAGCTTTTGGAGTCAATTGGTTGATGCATGCAACTTAATATGTTATCAGAGCCAGAGGTCTTGAGTTCGAAATCTGACGGGCACGATTTATTAAAATATAAATTGTAGCCTACTCTTATTACACGTTTGCGCCTACGAGAGCTGCACGTGAGGGGGAGTGTTGAAGTATAAGTAAATTACTCACCTTTTCTCATCAGCTTAAGCTTTTGAGGACAACTGGTTGGTACATGCAACTTAATAGTTTTGAGAATTTTTGGACAGCTATAAATGTTTTTATGAGGGGCTTGTAAGATTCACCAAGCATGGGTTTGACACAAATACTATACGATAGAACTAATTTTCCAATTTATCTGTCCCAACAAGACAGTGACACAGGCCACAGCAAGATAGCCTAGTATCCTTGCAATCACGTTGAACCACGTACCAGTTTCTAGTCAAGGCCTCAAGCACTACAGTTTACCGAAAATTTTTACATGGGTTCAACACATAGTGAAAATTCTAATTATGCATAATGCCAACAAAAGAAGTTTCAAGAATTCAAAAAGAGAGCACCATAACAGCCACATTCTAAAGATCGAAATACAAAAAAGAAAGAAATATATGTTGACAAAATAAACATGCAAGGGTTATTACAAAAAATGGCCACGGTTCAAGTAGTACCCAGTTTGTTTTTAGTTGCAGCTAGTCATAAGATGTTGGATGATTGTTCTTCTAGCCCAGCTTAGCAGCGCATACAGTAATAAGACCCAGTATATTGATTATTGCTAAACATTTACTAATAGTTATAAAATTTTAATTGTATCATCCTAATTGCTATTTAACCATAAAATATATTGATTATTGCTAAACATTTACTAATAGTCAAGATAAGCAAAGTTGGTTGGCTCCATCTGGCCAATTTTGAGGGATGAGCTCATCCCGCCTATGGAGGGAATATTCCCTGTGCTGGCCGCCCTTGTCACCCTCGCTCATTGACCAAACACTTGTAAAAACTAGACTGCCATCTCCCATCCATCCCTTGTCAAGCCAACCAAACACACTCATAAGTCTCCGCTTGGGATCATGTTATCTTAGGTCTATTCTAGGTAGGGATGCAAGTGGGTACCCAATGGGTAGTTGTGGGTCAAGCATCTAGTTCATTTATTCTACTAACAATATATAAGATGGAAGGGGGATTAGTTTATTTTCGAGAGTTTTGGACCGACCCACTGACCCAAAAATGACAAATTTGCATTCCTAATTCAAGGTGTACAATGCCGGTTGTGATTCATTTCAGTTGAAAAATACAGTCAGCAAGCTAAAAGTTATCAGCGAAAGATTATCTCGAACGCGCAGGAGAATTGCACGTCATTTCATTAAGAAGAAATAAATAGAGTGACAAAGTGTGGCCTTATTGCTTCAGTTTGACCCTTAGACATTAAATTTAACAATTCACTGACATTCTCAATAAGAACTAAAAGTGAAGTAAAGTTGTTCAAGAAAGATTAAACTTACCTCAAAACCTGTAATGTCACAGTATCTCTTTGGTGGATAAATGGATGGTGGAGATTGAATGTTCAAATCTGACAAATAAAATAGAATGCAGTAAAATTTCTGTCTCATCCTATAAGAACAGCATATGCTACATATTCCAAAAAAGATAAATACTGGAACACTTTTAAATTCAATCATGCCAAGATCATTATTTTCTCAGTATAAATCTTGAACTTTTTTGGCTGACAAGGATCTCAACCGAACTACAGGAGAGCATATTCTTATTAGGAATTCTTCTTATTCAATGGTGAACAAATGATAAAATCTTAAAACTCACAAATCTTAAGAATAAAAACGTCCTAATAATTCTAATGACATCATATTTCTCTAAGCCAATAACAAAAAGGAAAACTATAGTTAGACATATTAAGGCTGTCTTAGAATTTTTGAGGTACTCAAGTCCCAAATTTCCTGCTCCAATGCTTGCAGGAAGATTGTAATCATAATGACTAAATAAAGAGCAGTGCTGGGGAGGAGGGGGTTAATGGATGTTCTAAATCACTAGTGATCTTTCAGGCTATGAGATGAGGTTGCTTAAAATTTAAAATGTCTAATAGGTACAGAGACAAAGTGTCTGAATATGACGTTTCACAGAACAAGAGGCTGCTTTATACAACTCAAATATTGTGCCAACAATCTGCAGAGGCCTATCAACATTAATAAAAGAGACCAGGCAAGGTAAACCACCTAAGGAAATCCAGTCAACAACACGCCAACATCAACACATTTCACAAATCAAACATCTTCAATCAATTATCACACATACCCAGAAAAAAGATTAGAACCCAATAAAGACCTAAACCCTGCAATCTCCTAATTTCTCAGGTCACGATACGCGTATACAGTAGGAATCAATAATGGAATCGAAACGGGTGGCTTTCTAGAGACAACGCGCAGGCACGGCTAGAATGTGCAATAACATAGCACAACCCGTCAAACTGAAAGCAATGAAGGGGGAAGTCAGCGGCTCTCACAGTTAGGTTTCTCGGGAGGCATGGAGGAGGCGTCGGCCGCCTGGAGCAGGTAGCGAAGGTGCTTCCACTGGCGCCCGCGTGACTGGCCCTTGGGGTACTTGTCCGCCGTCTGCACCTTCTTGAACGGCAGCGTCGGCGCCAGCACCATCTCCGCCTTCACGACCTCCGGCTCCATTCACTGCCGGCCTTCGAGTTCCAGGAGATAGCAATGAGACGAAGGGGTCCGGCTCGCGTCGGAGATCCTTGGCCTTTGGGAGGATTAGGGTTCGATGCGCCACGGATGGCAGGCGAGGAAGGCGGAGACGGCGGGCGTTGTTGGGTCGGGGACTAAGAGGCAACGGCGACCTGACGGCGACTGGCGAGGCCACGTACGGGAGTGCCCGCAAAACCTATTCGGACTGATTTTCCGTTTATATGATTTTCGGTATTGCATCAGACAGCTGGTTTTCAATTTAAAAATTTTAAAAAATCAAAAAATTGAAAATCCAAAACCTGGTCAAACTATCCAAAATCGAAAGGGTGGAAAATTGATCAAATTGTTTTGGTTTCAAAATTTAAAAAAATTAAAATTGGAAAAATCGATCGGCAAACAAAAAAATCAAGCAGTATTCACTAAAAAATTTAATTTCTTCCATATGTTATAGTTTTACGCCGTAGTGGCTTTTTTTGTTTTCCTTGATTTTTAGTCAAACCGGAATCATCACTTTCGCGGCTTGTTACTAGATCCTCCTCGTAGGTGTTACAGTATACTCCTCCCCCAACTTTGTTCTAATCCTCTGCTATATTTGTATCAATCTAAATCTTCCTGAGCTTTTTGTAAAAAATCTGCTATGTTTGCACGAACCCACCGGTTGGCATGCCGGCGATGGACAACGACCATTCACCACGAACTGCTGCTTTTATAAAGTAGTAGTGATAACGATACTTCCTTTCTTTTAAAATATATGCATTTCTAAGTTTAGATAACGTCAAAATCTTTTAACTTTTACCAACAACATTCAGAAAATTACATAATTTTTAATATAAAAATATAATTTTCATGAAAGTTTTATTTTACGATGAATCAAAAAATATAATTTTTATATGATAAAACATTATTAATTATATATTATTAATGATTAAAATAATAAAAATTTGACTTTAACTAAACCTAAAAATGCTTATATTTTAGAACGGAGAAAGTACAAACCATAAGTCATCAGCATCTTCCAAAGGAACGTATGAATTCAACGCTACCCCTGGCTATACATTTTCACAGATAATCTTTCTATTCCGTTTATGTACATCAGGACATGCTTGTGGACATGCTTGTTTTACACTAGTCAAATTGGCAGGGAGAAGTCCACGGATATACATCTCGTCGTAAAGTTTTGAAATCTTTTCCATGTTTCCTTGTCTAATGTAACCTTGAATCAGTGTCCAATATGTGACATAATTTGGATCCACATTATTCTCAATCATTTGATCGAGAAGCTTGATTGCCTCTTCCATATACCCATGAGTGCAGAGACCATGAATCAGTATAGAATAGGTGAATACTGTAGGCTGAATACCTTGCTCTATCATCTTCTGTTTTAACTTGAAGGCTTCAGTTATATGACCATCCTTGCAACGCTTATCTATTAGTGTATTATAGGTGATAGCATTAGGGGACATACCCTTCGACTGCAACTTGTTGCATAGATTAACTGCCCTTGGTAGCTCCCCGGATTTGCAGAGGCCATATATCAGAGAATTGTAGGTGACGATGTTTGGGGTGAGACCAACATTTAACATCTCATCTCTCAGACCAAAAGATACATCAACAAGCCCTAAAGTAGAACAACCATGGATGAGGCTAGAATAAGTGAAATTATCAGCAACAAAGCCCTTGCTTTTTAGATCCGTGAACAAAGCTCTAGCATCTGCTACCCTTCCCAATTTGCACAAACCAAAAATAACTATGTTCCACATGATTTTTGCAGAATGACGATTTCCTCCAGCAACAGTATCAAGGAAATGTGCCACTTTCCCAATGTCAAGTCTAGTTGCATTGATATCAGGAATCATGCCAGTACCTACAAGTTTTTGCATCACCAAATTTGCCTCATCAACTTTCCCCTTCCTATAAAAACAGCTCACTAATGCACTGCAAGTGACAATGTTTGGACTCAAGCCTTTCTCAACCATTTCAAAATACAGGTTACAAGCTTTATGCAGATCTCCCTCTTTACACCATCCAGCTATCAGGGTCCCATAGGTGACAGTGTTAGGGAAAAGCCCCCTTGTACTCATTTCAGTTAGTATATCATTCACCTTTCCACACTGCTTAGCTACAAAGAATCCTGTTATCAAAGAATTGAACAATTCAACTGAAGGAGCAAAACCTAGACGCTCCATTTTACTCATAATGTGACGAGCTCTCACCAGGTTACCTTTCTTACAGTAACCATCAACTAGTGTTTGGTAAGTTAAACTATCAGGGGGACATCTCCATCCCCCCATCCTGTCAAGAAGCTCTTCTGCTTCAGACATCCTCCCGATTTTACACAAGCCATCAATGACTGTATTGAATGTGCTCACATTTTGTGCTAATCCCCTCGCTAAGGTTTCCTTCCATAGGTTTAATGCCTGCTCAGTTTTACCTGCCTTGAAGAAACCATGGAGCAAGGTGCTACAGCTAATTTCATTAGGCGCAACACCCCTCTTTAACATAAGGAACCACAATCTAAGTGCATCATCAATAGAGCCAATCGAGCAAAAACCTTTCAAGAGTGTATTATACGTCAGTGTCGTCACTTTGAATCCATTGCTTACCATCATCCCACAGATTTCAAAAGCCTTGCTCATCATACCCTTTCTACAATACCCATCTACTAGAATATTGTAACTGTATGTGTCTGGCCTCAAACCTAAATCGTCCATTCCACGCAAAACTTTATGTGCTTCAACCATTCTGCCCATCTTGCTATATCCATTAATCATTGCATTATGAACAAACATGTTAACCTGGAATCCTGCATCCATCATCTCATCCCTTATTCTTGCTGCATCCTCCATTCTCCCCTTTTGGCAGTAGCCATTGATAACTGCACCATAAGCAACCTCGTCAACCATAACCTGCTCATTTTCACTAATGTCCCTCAATAACCTTTCAGCCTCCTCCATTTTCCCCTCCTTACAGTATCCCTTGATAAGCAAGGTATATGTCACCACGTTAGGAGACAAACCCCTCAGGTGCAATGACTCAAACAGTCTTCCTGCATCCTCAGTCTGGCCAACTGCACAGTATGCATCTATCACAGCATGATAAGCCACCAGGTTGATTTCCGCACCCGTCTTCTCCATCTCCTCTAAGAAATTCATGGCATTTGCTACCCTGCCATCCCTGCAGTACGCCTTTGCCATGATCGCCACTGTGAACACGTCAGGCAGTATCCCGGTGTTCCTCATCTGGTTGAACACAGCTTCTGCTGTACCTATGTCCTCAGCTTGCACCAGCCTGTTGAGCACGACATTGCAGGACCGCACAGTGGGGCGACAACCCACCTTTGGCATTTCGTCGAACACACCGAGGGCGCTAGCAAGCTGGCCGGCGTCAGCAAGACCACGAAAGAGCATGTCGAAGGAGGCAGCAGAGAAGGAGAAATCTTTGTAAACCTCGACGAGGTGGGGGAAGAGAGGCGGGGCATGGGGTCTTGCTGAGAGGAGCGAAGCCAGGAGGGCCCGGGCGTCAGCGGAACGGCGGGCGCGGGCGAGAATGTGGAGCAGCTGCGCGTGGGCGTGGAGGGAGCGGCAGCACGGGGCATGGCGGAACAAGTTCAACGCGGCGTCCGGGTCTAGGCGGACGCTACGTAAGGCGGCGTGGAGGAGGGCGTGGGTGAAGGGGCTGGAGCAGAGCAGGCGGGCGGCGGCGGGAAAGCGGTGGAGGAGGAGGAGGCGGGTTAGGCGGTCCAGGAGAGTGGTGTCCGCGGCGGGCGGCGCAGAGTAGTGAATGCGGCGGCGGAGGCAGGCGAGTGGTCGAAGCAGGCGGCATCTCCGGTGCATGTGCTGGCCG
>BCLG01000056.1:191660-221695 GCA_001602295.1 Zoysia matrella
GAGGAGGAGGAGGCGGGTTAGGCGGTCCAGGAGAGTGGTGTCCGCGGCGGGCGGCGCAGAGTAGTGAATGCGGCGGCGGAGGCAGGCGAGTGGTCGAAGCAGGCGGCATCTCCGGTGCATGTGCTGGCCGGAGAGACGCTTGGTGATGGTTTCGCAGCGGCGTGTCAGTCGATTGGAAGGGGGAAGCAGCACACGGCGGAGGGTCTACGGATGGCAACAGTGAAGCGCCACTCGGCGACGTGTCGGCGAGAAGTCGCGGCGAAAAGGCAAACGGCGGGGGCGGCCGGCGAGACGGAAAAAATGAGTGAAAGGTGGACGAAACAGCGGTCAAACATAAATGAGTCATCTAATTTTTTTTAATTGTTTATCAATTATTTAAAATTTTAATTTTTTTATTAGTCACTAAAATTAATTTTGTTTTTTTAATTCATCACTCTTATACATTTAGAGGTTGAAAAAGACTTTCTTGCCCTTAATTATTTTTTACTAAATTTTTTTATTACTTATTTTAGTGAATATTATAGAAATCAATCTTATCTCACAAATTTATATTACGAGCCACGAGCTTAAAAGAAAGTTTCAGATTAAATTTTAAATTTAAAATTTGAATTGTAAGTAAATTTTTTTCTTTATAAATTTTTAGATGGACCAAAACCAAACAACATCCACTAAATAAAATGAGTAATAATAAAATTTAAAAAAAATTGAAAGAAAGATAAAAAAGTCTTTTTTAAGTCTCCAAATATATAGGAGTGGTGAATAAAAAAATAACATTAGTGGTTGATAAGTAAATTAAAAATTTTAGTGGCGGATAAAGAACTACAAGTTTTTGATGGCTAATAAGAAATTTACCTAACATAAATACGCAACTCAGCAATCTAAGAAAGGGAAAATTAGAAATATAGGAGTACGAATGAGTAACTCTCTGCCCCTCCATATGAATTTAGTTCTTTGACTAATAATTTCTATAAATATAAATGAAATAAATATATACAAAATACATATTTGAAAGTATTTATTATAATGGATATAAAAAGTTTATATCGTAAAGTTACTCAAATCTATATAAATTATTGATCAAAGTTAGCTGGCATAAAGAATACTAATTTTAAGATGGAAGCTAGGTAAATTATGTTTCAAGTTTTCTGATTTTAGCTCCTCTTTAAAATAAAACACCCTATAAAAAATTGGAGTAAACCTTGTAGAGTTGCAGCCCACCAGGGCTCAGTTATATCCACAGCAGAAACTCAGAAATCGTGGGCAGCTTTTGCTCCTTCCTGAACCTCCAAGCTTGCAATAGCTCGCTCCATGGAGGGACATTTGGAGCAACTGAGGGAGGAAGTTACAATATAAAGGAGAGGTAACATGAGAGATTACATATTGGAGAAAGATAAACACCAAACCAACAATTTCCTACATGTGCGTCGTCTGTGGGGAGGCGAGAACGCCAAAGAGCAGCAGCTTCCCAACAAGGACTAAGTAGACATACGAGAGAAAGGGCAATGGGCTGGAACACAACTTCATTTCGATGTTTCCATAAGTGCCCACAGCATAGCATAAGATAGGTTGAGTAGTGGAGCACTGGGATGGCAGCTGGTGGCGGAAGCTTCTACAGCTGCGTGATCATAGCATCATGAGATGGGTGGCACCCAATCGCAGTCCAGAAGCTCTGTGCAACACCACAAAGCTTACAGACGTCTTCGTCCACGATGGTTTTCTTGAGCAAATGTAATTTTGCAGTGTATCCTATCCTGCAGCAGCAGCCAAGAGAGTGGGGGGGGGGGGGGGGGGGGGGGGGGAGCTCGTGCTGTCCAAATTTATAGGACTCGCAGGGGAGCCATCGGCGTTAGAGTAGAGCTTTGACACCCAAAAATCACAGGATCACCGAAGTATTCGGCACGTTGTCGGAGTATTCGGTGGGCCCTCGCGGGTTCGGAAACTCAGCCCACCGGAGTATTCGGCACGTTGCCAAAGCATCTGGTGAGCCCTCTCGGGTTCGGACACTTAGTCCACCGGAGTATCCGGTATGTTGCTGAAGTGTCCGGTGAGCCCTTTCGGGTTCGGGCACTCAGTCCACCGGAGTGTCCGACACGTTCTCGAAGTATCCGGTAAGCCCTCTCGGGTTCGAAAAATTACACGACGGAATCTTCGGCACTTTACCGGTGACTCCAGTCACCGAAGTGTTCGACACTTTACCGAAGACTTTGGTAATGCTAATTTAGAAAAGTTTTCAGCTGATTGATACTAATTTCTTTCCTAACTCGTAGGATTAGTTGCCCTGTGAGATAAGACTATTCTTCCTCTATAAAACAAAGGCCTATGGCCGGTTGAGGATCATCCCAATCGATCAAAACAATTTGTCTTTACATTTCATTCTTCTCCAAATCTTAATCCCCTTACTCAACTCTCGTGCTATTCTTCCTTCGTCTCGGCGACGTTTGAAGGCGATTTGACTGGTCGAATCGAGCCCTGATCATCCTTAAGACGATCCTCCTATGATGGGGTCTCTCTTGAGGCAGGATTGTCTAGGTGCTGCTCCAAACCCGGCGTTGAAGAAATGTAGGCGTTCTCGCACACGAACGTGCGAGCGGTGTGTTGGCCCGGATCCGATTTCAGCGTTAACACACTTTTTGGCGACTCTGCTAGGGACGATTATTCAGTTTTCATTGTAGTAACCGAATTTTTCTAACCTAGCCTTTTTTCTAATTGATCCATCTTTGTGATTCGTCATCACCATCGCGTCTGGTCTCTTTGGGCCGATTGTATCTATTTACGGTTGTTTTTATTCTTATTGCAGGTTTTAATCGTGAGAGCCAAGAATAAAGAAAAAGGTATCAAGACTACTTTGTTGTTGCGGTTTGATCAAGTTGAATAGTGGCAAAGACATGGCAAGTTATCCATACCGCTACGATCAACTCGAGGTAAAATTTGCAAATGAGATGTCAATGCTTAATAGTTTTGCAAATGTTACACATTCCTATATTTATGTTGCTAGACATAATGATGGGCATGGTGCATCATTTAACCATTATTCAAGTATGGATCCTAGTCATGCATCACTCTTATTTCATAACGCATTTGCTCCAAGTTTTAGTGACACTAGCAACACTCAATATGCACATAGTTATACATCGGCAATGGAGCTGTCTCATATGTCGGGGTAAAAAGATATTCATCAAAGTCATGCCAACTTGATGAGTTCGGTCAACTTTTATGAAACACCACATAGTAATAGTTCCATGAATGCCCAATATGGTGTTTCTTCTTTCAATGCATCAGCAATAATTGCACCATTTATGATAACTTCATATAAAATGCCGATATATGACATATATGATCATGCTAGTTCATATCTTTCATCTAATTGTTCTCAAGTGCCATATGATGCGTCGCATATTACTAGAGTGGAGTTTACACCTACAAATTCAGCATTGTACTCAAATCTTAATGGTCATAATTCGGCTCCTCATGCTACTGAAAATTGTAGCCGAATTAATGAAAATTTAGCGAGCATCGACATACCTCCACGTGCTACGCTTGCATATACTTCACCTACAATTCAGCTTTATGTGCAAATAATGATCATGGCCGAATGCGTGAAAACTCAACAATGGCTCCTATGTTCCCTCAAGATGCTCTTTAAGTATAGAGAAGAAAATAGATGCGGTTGTTGCAAAACATCTCTCAAGAATCAAAAGCCGTTTTTGATAACAAACCGATTGTTAATGAATTGTCAGGTACAAGTGAGAATGAGGCAATAAACATAGCTACACATGAGGATATCAAATGCAAAAAGGTAGCTATATTTAATTTTTTTAAAGAGGTCATATGTTTGTCAAGTGATTATTCCATTATTCATCGACCTCAACCCATAATAAAATAAGGTTCGGTTAACAAAGAGCATCAACGAGAGCATAGAGACAGAGACAAAAGGAAGGTGAAGGCGTTGCCATACCACAGTTCAATTCATATTAAGGTTCCACGTCTCTCCAACACATTTGATAAGGTACGCTTTATAAGTACTTTGCTTAATTTCCAATCAGATCATAAATTTTTAATTAATACATACATTAGTACTGCCATAGAAAACAATGCTAAGAGATCGATTGAGAAGGGTAATTTATTTGTTAGCAACAAAGAGTCTTCACATAGTGTCGGTCCATGCATTATAAAAATTAGAAAGGCTGATAACAGTAATGTTTTAGCATTCAAAGTTTCAACCTCTACATTGCCTAAGCTATTATTTAAATGGTTTACTTGTGGTCATTCGGGTCTTAAAAGAACAAAATCAAGATTAACCGATGTTGCAAAAACCGATGCTACTGTAGTAAAAGATTCTAAAACATCCGGTAAAAGCGATACAAGTAAATGCGTAGCTGAATAGATAGATGAGAAATCTGAACCATTCGTTTGCTTAGTCTTAAAGCCGTCTCCTCAAAAGAATCGGCTAAAGAAGACAAAGTACAATTTTGATTTGACTTTGTGTAATGATCTATTTGATAACTTGCTTGAGAATAGTTTTATTAGGCTCATAGATCACAAAGTTATTTCATCCCCAATTGGTCTCGATAGCAAAAGCTTATCAAATCGGCCACAGGCCGGTTCATCTAAAAACAACGAATTGACTCTTAGTAAAAACAAGTTAACGCACTCCGACAGAGAGAGCAGTTGCCGATGAGATTCATAATGATATTATTAAAGATCATGATTTTACTAAAATTGTAAAAGATCTATGGTGCACTGGAGGGCAACATAAAGTTTTTGAGCTTGCTCATGGGCGAAACCGAAAAAATCAAAGTCTCAAGTTCATTTTGGTTCTCGCAAGGTCAACAAAAAGAACATAAATCTGAGAACCAATTTGGAGAAGGTTAACGGAGGTAGATTCCATGACCAAAGCAGGGGTAAAAAGCTAAAGCTTACTTTTGAAGAGCTTTTGGCTAAATATGTAGAAAAGATAGATGCAAAGAATGACAATAAACCAAATCGCCCAAAGCCATCAAGAGTGCCTTCACAATACAAATATGATGATTCAAATCGGCAAAGAAAGAGAGTTTATTCGGAGGATTCATATCTTCTTTTTACGCCGATTGTATCATCCTTATGCATCATGGGGGTGGTACGATCCAAAGATGCAGCCTCAATCATATCATCAACACGATGATATTACAAGAAAGCAAACCACCGGAGCACAACCATATTCGAAAGACTGTTTTGATAAAAAGAATGGGTCAATGGCTTAAGAGAAGAGGAAGGTGATTCGACAAGTCTATCATGTCAAAAGGGACGGTCGTAAGGACAAAAGTTCAGATGTGAGTTCAAGTGAAGAAAAGCCGATTCATGCTTTAAAAACTTTGGCTATTAATGGCAAAAAGTTGAAGCAACCAAGCATTGATATTCTTGATGCCAAATCTGAACCAAAAAAGTTAAAAGCATCCAAAAGCAAATTACAGTTGCCAATTTCCAAGACGAAGGCGCAACCGAGAGGTTCACTCGGCTTCTCAAATTGGCAAACGAATAAATTGCAAAAACTTAGCGCGGAAGAATTGAAGAAGAAGGGCATGGCATGAATTCCCAAAGAAAGTTTGCAAGAATATGACAATAGTAATAGTCAAGTGATGGACACAAGGAAGATAGTGGAAAATAAGAAGAATAAGAAGCCATTAAGGTATGTACCCAATCATCAAAACTATTGGTCATTGCTTGGTCATGATTCATTGTCCATGTCACAAATGCGTATGTATTGAAGTCATCCTCATGCTATTTGTTCTCATCCTTCTTGGCTTATTTACTTTAATTCTTGGGCACCCAAATAGTATGCATACTATGAAGGACTATTTTCAAATGGCCATACCATTACTTGAATTGCTTTGGGTGCAAAGAACGAAATGACAACATGTACGGCACTTGTACTCGTTCTTAGAGTTTATTTCGGTTCTATAAGTCATGTGAAGGATGTATCATTGTACTCACATCGGTAAATCCCTAAATGCTAAGTCTTATAATCATGAGTTTATCATTGTTAGGCATTTATGCAGCCAATGATTATTGCTATGTATTTGGGATGGCAAGTATCAGGTTACAATATCAATAGAACTTAATTGTAATGACCGATACTTAGAGTTACCGATGTTGAGATAATTCGGCTATCGTTGTTCTAATGACTTGGTAAAGCCGAATTAGAGTATTAGAGAGTCTTTTTAGTCATTGCCCACGTGTTTCTTGCCTAATATTTCAGGGGAAGTTGAAAGTTCGGCACATAAGCATTTTTATGAACTATTAAGTTCTATTACAGAACATTGAAGAATTTGATGAGAGTGTTTAAATGCAGTACGACATAGTTTTGACATAGGTAGAAGAGCATGAGACTTCTATAGCTGGTGAGTTGTAACCAACCATCGTTGAGCTATTTAAAACTTTGATACTCGAGGGGCAAAAGCCGCTAAGTGAAATATATGGAAGAAGATGCTACAATAGAAATATTTGTCGTGCTTGTCAAATATGTAGTGAAATGCTTAGTTCCATTCGACCAAGAATATAAATGTTATCTTGTGAGGAAACAAGGCCAATGAATGACTTGGTTATCACTTTGGGCAAAATCTGCAGCCACTAGAGTGTCTGGCAAGCCCTTCGAGTTTGGGGCATTTTGCTCACCGGACTATATGGCGTGGTGACCGAACTGTCCGGCAAGTCTCTCGGGTTTAGATACTTTGTACACCGGACTGTCCGGTGCAGGACTGAAATGTCCAGTGACCGGAGTATCCGGTATAATGCTGGAGTGTCCGGCAAGCCCTCTCGGGTTTTGGTGCTTTGTACACCGGACCGCACGGTGCAGGACCGAAATGTCCGGTGACCGGAGTATCTGGTATAATGCCGGAGTATTCGGCAAACCCTCTCGGGTTCAGGTGCTTTGCACACTGGACTGTCCGGTGACCGGAGTGTCCGGTGATTTGCCGGACTATCCGGCAAGTCCTTTCGGGTTTAGGTGTTTTGCGCACTAGACCATCCGACGTCATGCCAGACTATAGATTGAACTTCAATGTTCAAAAGCTGAAATATTTACTTAATACGATCTAACACATTGCTTCAATTGACAGAATAGTATTTCGGCTACTTTATTGGTTTTTGTTCGATATATCGGTTCTAGATAATCGATATCGTGTTTATCGTCATACTTGAGCAATTTTGGATAACAAGAATATTTTTTGGCACGCTAGCTTTACCAAAAAACATGGGGGCATATGTTGGCATCTAAAATTTGCATCTTGAGAAGACCAAAAGTTCTGGTTTTCCGAACCGAACGTTCCTATTTGGTAGATCGAATGCGGTAGAAAATATCGAAATCCTGTCCGATAATGATTATTTCGCAAGAATTGTTTTCCAACATGTTTTTCAGGACATGGAAGGTATTTTCAAAGACCTTGGCTAAATTCTACTAAAGAAGAAAATAAGTGCTTAAAAGGACATGAATATGAAGCTAAATCCATTATTTGAATGCTCCATGACGTAGACCTCGCCGAGACGATCGAAAGAGATATATGAATCGCCTAATTTGGAGACCGGACGAGGAAACTACAGACTTAACAAAAAACGTCCGAGTCGCCATCGGAGTGCCTGGCGAAGTGCCGGAGTATCCGGTAAGCCCTCTTTGGATGCGAGATTTTGCCCACCGGAGTCTCCGGCAATGTGCCGAAGTGTCCGATACCTGAAGTCTATTTTTGGTAGTTTTTACACCAAATCAGAGCTAATTTGTTTTCTAATCAAAGAGATCTGTGGCTCCACAGGGTAAGATTACTCCACCTCTATATAAAGAGGCCTAAGGCCGATTGAGGACGTAACCCAATCGATTCTAACATTTGTTCCTTTACTATTTACGTCTCCAAACCCTAATCCTTTTCCAAACCTCCTATGCTGTTCATCCACCGATCTCCACGGCCATAGATGACGTCCTAAGGCCTGCCGATCGACCAAGGCCATGTCTGACGACGCTCACGCCCAGACGGGGTCCCTCTCGAGCAGGAGATTCGACGGCCTTTGCTAGTTTGCTCGTAAACTAGTCGTTCTTCGCCACAAAAGCGCATTGTCTACCACTTTGCAGGTTTGCCTGTAAAACTAGCTGCCCTTCACAGCGAAATCGTGATATCTACATCTTCACGAACCGATCAGAGGTAACCTTGTTCGATCTAGTCTGTTGCGACTCGCACGACCTAGTGCTCTCGGTGCGTTGATCCGGATCTTTTCGGTGTCAACACACTTTTTGCGACTCCGTTGGGGAAGAGTGATTTCGGTTGCACAAACCGAATCGTCGTTTCCACCATGACCTCCGAGATCTCCACGACGAAATATCGTCATGCCATCATTGGAGGAGTTGCCCGAGGAGGCGCGCAAGGCGCGTAAGGAGCAGGAGCTACAGGAGTACTTGACGTGTTTCAAGAAGGACCACCAAGGCGCGATCTCACAAGGGAAGGAGCTCGTTCTTTCGGCCGTCGACGACGACGCGGCCATGGGTGCTGCCAATGTAAGGACATCTTCGCACCCTCCCATTACTTTTGAAGACCTTTCGTATTACTTTGCCGATATGAAAAAGGTCTTGACAAACAATATGCAATACATGATCCAAGAAAACTTGTCTAAGTCTAAAAATGTTAGTATTGCACCATCATCTCATGTTGCGCATATAGGTCCTACTACTAGTGCATCGGCGCCTACTACGTCAAATGTAGAACAACCTCCATATGGCATGCCGTTGGACTCGTTTAGTGGGCAAACTAGTTTTCCGTCTCATGCGCAAACTAGTGCTTTGTTAGTGTCTTCCGCTAGCATAGGGCCAATTACTAGCATCCCTAATCCGGCCACTAGCCGATTGAATGAATTGGCTAATTTTGTTCCTCCTTACCGTACCGTCGCATATAGCACATCACCTATCCCACTTAGCGGTATAGGTATTCCTCATGGCCCCGTTCCTAATGAATTATTTAACGCCATGAAAACGAATACACATCCCTCACCACCGGGCACATCCCCTAGGCCAGCCATAGAAAACATAGAGGAGTGTATGGCTCGCATTAAGGAGGACTTAAACAAACAATTTTGTGAGACGAAAGGGGTAGACCTCAAGAGAAGGGACCGTATTTATCAAAAACCATACCCCGCATATTTTGATTCAGTCCCATATCCCGTTGGATGGCGTGTTTCCAACTTCGTCAAATTCAGTGGCGAAGATAGCAAAACTACTGGGGAACACGTTAGCCAATATGTAGCACAACTAGGAGAAGCGAGTTTTAGTGAGGCTTTGAAAGTACGATTATTTTCTTTATCACTAACCGGAACCGCTTTCTCTTGGTTTTCATCATTGTCCCTAGGGTCTATATACACATGGGAGTCTTTAGAGCACAAGTTTCATGACCACTTTTATTCCGGGGACAACGAACTGAAGTTGTCACACTTGACATCGATTCGGCAAGAGAAAGTGGAACCCGTCGTTGACTATCTTCGGCGGTTTAAAGATATTAAGAACCGATGCTTTAATTTAACAATTTCTGAAAAAGACTTAGCTGACCTAGCTTTTAGTGGTTTACAGTCGCATCTCAGAGAAAAGTTGGAGGGATACGATTTTCTTACACTCACCCGCCTCCAACAAAGGGCTTCGGCTCAAGAAAGCCGAAATAAAGAAATAAAACATGACTACAAGACCCGTCGTAGCATGCACGTTGTAGAATGTGATTCGGATAGCTCCGATGATGATTCCAATGACATCTTGGCTAGGCCAAATCATTTCCTTGTGATTCGCTCAAACTGGTTCATAAGAATCGGAAAGACGATGTAAAATACACCAAGGCCCGTTCCACTGATGCCATACCCGTCATTTCATCCGGGATGGAACGGACCGAGAGAGGAGGTCTTCACAAGGCTCTCCTACCCTATCCTGGATCGGACGGATTCTCGATCGATCAAAGTTCAAGGAGGGAGCTCCACCACCGTGCCTAAGCAAGAGTGGCGCCCAAAGCAAGGTAATGAACCTGCTCCCTCCACCGTTTTTCATCAAGAAAGTGCATCCGGAGGTGTCGTGAAAATCGCATAACCGATGTCAAAATCGAAGGAGTCTTCACGGGGCTGATCACTTTGGATGATCCGGTCGAAAAGGCTTCCCATGACCATAAAGCTAGCAGCAGCAAGAGCTCCTCTAAATACATGCAACCGAGATGGTGTCCGCCTGGCTTGACCCAAACTCAAAAGAGGAAGCTCCAAAGGTTGCGCCTCCGAAAGATGCGAGAAGAGAAAGTAGAGAAAAAGAGGGACGAGGTCTTCAATGAGATCAATCCGATGGTCCCTCAAGGTAAGCAGTGGAGGGTTAAAGAGCCTAAGGCCCCTACTCTACCGGTGACGGAGAAAGCGGAGGCTACTCTGAAGCCACTTAGTTTGGCCGACGCCGTCTTAGGAGAGGACTTCACAACGCCCTCGCCCACGAGAGACGTCGATATGTCCGAGTTCGACAACGTCGACCTCTTGGACTATGAGCCTACACCGCCTCGAGAAAGTATGGACATTAACACCATTTGCTTATCTCTTTTCGATTATTCACTTACAGAGGAAAAAGAAGTCATGGCACAATTTGATTTTGGACCGAAAAGTGCTACCTTCGAAAAGCCCGAGGAATCGGAGAACCATTTGAAACCCCTCTATGTGAGAGGTCATATTAATGGTTCACCGATTTTTCGCATTCTTGTGGACGGCGGTGCTATTGTTAATCGAATGCCGTATTCTTTGTTTAAGAAGCTAGGTAAGGTCGTCCATGAGCTCATTCAGACGAACATGACTTTGAACGGTGTGGGAGGAGGAGAACCTATCGAGGCTAAGGGGGTAGTTTCTATGTAACTCACCATTGGAAGCGGCTACCGCTTTCTTTGTTGCCGATGTGCGCGGTAGTTATAGCTTAATCTTAGGACGTGATTAGATTCATGCCAATAGATGTGTTTCTTCTACTTTACACCAATTCTTGATACAATGGATTGGTGATGATGTAGAGGTGATTCATGCGGATGCATCGGCTTGTGTTGCTATGGCCGAATCATCTTTTTTGCCGTATGACGCCGTCAAGTGCTTGACCGGTTTAGACTTGACGGATTATGATTTTCTTAGCGTAACTAGAGATGATTTTGTACCGGTCAATGTAAAGCCGATGGAGAATCGGCTCAACCATATAATGTGATTTAATTGATTTTAATCTTGATTGGTTGCAAAAGAGAGTGGAACACTATCGGTTCAATACGAACGATATATGCAAAGCTATCGAGGAAATAGAAGATATGAATAAGTTAGGACAAGGATTCACATCGACCGATCCTCTTGAGGAGGTGAACCTTGACAGCAATGATAATCTGAGACCAACTTATATAAATAAAAATCTGAAAGCTGATTATAAGGTGAAGTTAATCAGTTTACTAAAAGAATATGTGGACTGTTTTGCATGGTCTTATAATGAAATGCCATGGTTGAGCCGCGAGTTAGTTAAACATCGGCTTCTAATAAAATCTAGTTTTTGACCTATTAAGCAGCCGATAAGGAGGTTTAACCCGAATATGCATGATAGGATTAAAGAAGAAATTAACCAATTACTTGATGCGAAATTTATAAGAACTTACAGGTATGCAGAGTGGATATCCAACATCATGCCGTAGAAAAGAAAAACACCGATAAGATTAGAGTTTGCATTGATTTTAGAAATCTAAATAGAGCCACTCCTAAAGATAAATGTCCTATGCCCAATTGACACTATCATGCATCCTAGGGTTTCAAACAACTCCTACAACTTAATGTACAGTACATTAGCTATACAATACATAGTGATAAAATAAAAATTTAAAACAGGGTTAATGTACCAGGGCTTGCCTTCGGTTTGCTGAGAGTTAACACAAACAAGAGGAAGGTCTTCAGTGACGGACGACTCCGGAGCGATCAGCGCTAGATCTTGGTCTTTCGCGATGATTCCTAAATGCGTGAAATGATATGCGAGTGCGATTAGTTATGCACCTATTGACAGCTGATATTTTACTCGTCATCGCATGTGACAAGGATGCTCACATGCGATGATATGCTCATGAATGCATGTGTTAAGGATGGATATGCGATGATATGACAAGAAGAGTATGATGATGATTTCGTGAAAAAGGATTTTATTACGCTAAGGTGCTGCTGGGAGTTATATGAAAAGGTTTCTGAAATAAATTTCTATACTATATTAAATAGTTCATAATAGGGAAGATTACTTCCAAATTTTCTTAATATGGTTCTTGAAGGCATAAACTACAATTTTAGTTGCTGGACCAATTTTATAATTTATTGCAGTATTATGAATTTCTAATAAATTAATTCATATCTAAGAGTAATAAATTATTTATAAATAATATATAAGTGTATAGATTCTAAGTAACTCTAAGATGACATTTATTAATTAGTAGAACATAATTATGCATTTTCACATTTTTAATATGCATGAAAATGGATATATGAGTTTATGCATGATGCACTCTATTTAAATAATTATTGAAAATGCATCTTTGATAGTTCTAAAATATTCTACATGATGAGAGGATTCCAATGGTATATTATTTATAATTTTTGGAGCTCATATGCATTTTCTATGATTTTTGCAAGTTTTTACGAATTTCTGCGCAATTGAAAATTGAATTTCTGAAAATGGATTTAACCCAACCCACTCGGGCACCACGTGGCAGCACCTGGTAGCAGCCGCACTGAAGCGCGCTGGAACAGCGGCCGCACGAGATCGACTCTCGTGGCCGCACGGGATCCGACGGCTGGCCGAGCGGGCCGAGCTCCTCCATGGCAGCCTCAGGCCGGTGCCGGCGGCGCACCTCACCAGAGCTCAGCTCTTGGCGGTGGGGCTCAAGTTTTCTCGCGCCAAAATGGTCTACGGACCGCGCCGAACTCGGGGGTGGGGGCTACGGCCGCAGGAGCACACCGTAGCGGTCTGGCGACGAGGAGCGGCGCGGGCGGAGCTTCAGCGATGGCGTGCGAGTGGTTTAGTCAACGTAACGTGAAGGTTTCTTCACCACCAGCTTCACCGGAGCGAGTAGAAGCTCGGCGCCGAGGTTGTCATCGAGGAGGAGCGCCGGAGATGGGGGTTCACCGGCGAGGTGTCGTGGTGCAGGCGAGCGACAGCCAGAGAAATTCGAAATCCCGTCAAACTGCACCTCTATTTGCCCCAACCTTGGACCTGGAGATGCGCAAGCTAGTGAGGAGTCCACCGTTGCAAATAATCAAGAGGAACCCATCGGAGCTCACCGGCTTGGGTCGAAGAACGGCCGGTGGTCCAAGAACTCGTGAAATTGGAGAAATTCAATTCCGGTTGCCGTAGCTCGGGGATGGAGGAGGCACCGCGGTGGGAAATGGAGGACAGGGCAGCGCACCTGCTCGCCGAGGATGGTGGTTGGAACGTCGTTCGACGGTGGCTCTCCGCGGGGAATGGCGTGTTCGGTCGGGGAAGGCAGTGAGCGAGGGAGAGAAAGAGCACCGGCCGGGGTTCGGGGACACGGGGGTCTCTACCGTGTCCGCGCGGGGTTTGGGCGCGGAACGCGCGGCGCACATGCAGGTCAAGAGGCGCGGGCGCTTGTGGCAGCTGGCTGCCTGTGCTGGCGGCCAGAGGTTGGAGATGGAGCGGGGTGAGGCTGACAGGTGGGTCCTGCGGTCTTTTCTTTTTTCCGAATTTTCGCTGATTTTCTTTTTGCTCTGAAAACAATCCTTCCCGGGCTCTAAAAATTTTGAAATTTTTCAGGGTGGTAGATCTTTCTAAATGGAACAACTTTTATTTTGGGCCCGAGTTCAAATTCCAAACATGTTTTATTCTATAAAATTCACAATACAGAAAATTATTTTAAGAGAAATAATTTATTTGGGCCTTTTTCCTTGCAAATAAGATTCCACAAATTTTCTAAAATTCGAATCTTTACAACACCCTTCCAAAGAAAATTTTGGCTCATAAAGTTTCGCTGAAAAATTTTGAACTTAAATTTTGAAAATTAAATTTAACTCGGGAATTTGAAATTGACTACGATCATTTATATTTCTTTTTGAGCTTGGATTCCGAGCCGTCTTGGAGAACGCACTGCACCGGAATAATTGAGGACGAATAGACTGAAATGTTTGTCTACTTACAAGCCGGCGGAGTGACTGCGACAAGTACTCTCTAGCTTCTTCTCATATTTTCTCTATCTCTATCTCTGTCTCTATCTCTACCTCTACTCTTTAAAAAGCACATTTTCTTCTATATACGCACGATAAATTGTGTTTAACAGAAATGGGTTAGACTATATACACATAGAAAATGCATCCAAAATTATCTCTTTTACAAATCTGACTAATGAAATCTCTCTGTATACATCTTTTACAAATCTAACGGATGAGGTCTTCCAAATATTTCAGATCATGAATCTACACGAACCATTGTTAGTTAATAAAACATACCTACCCAATACAAATACATGAGATAGAATGAAAGTTGTTGAAAAATAAAAAATTCATTTTAATATTAATATATTATTTCTTAAATTAATATTTCTTTAGACCATAGCATTGGCACGGACATTGTAACTACCACTGTAAATCATTCTAGCATCGTAACATAAAAATAAACATAGTACGTCCTCCATTCCAAAATATAAGCACTTTTAGATTTAGTCAAAGTCAAACATTTATCACTTTGGCCATTAATAATCTAGAATTAATGATTTTTATCACATAAAAACTATATTTTTTGAATTCATCATGAAACAAGCTTTCATAAAAATTATATGTTTATATTAGAAAATATGTAATTTTATAAATATTAGTAAAAGTTAAATAAATTTGACTTTATCCAAACTTAGAAATGCTTATATTTTGGAACATAGGTAGTAAAAAGTAGAAGACAAAGACTATTATACTATTTTGTCGCTAACTACACGTCTCTCACCTATCAAATTTGTCAATGCTCAATTTAAGATCGAGATCGGCATATATTGGGCGTAGGATCGGAAACCTGAATAACGTGAAGCTAATTTTAGGAGTGACACGAGACTTAAACTGGTTCAGACCTTTTAGATGATAACGACACTACGTTCACTATAAGTGCGTAGTGTTTGTAATCCTGTTGGGTAGGACGAGATACATATTTAATTGTAGGAAGATTGCCCCTCTGTAATTATAATTAATAGCGTAATAATTCTTATACTCCCTCCACTCCAAAATAAGTGTCTTTTTTAGATTTCAAAACATTTACATTTGATCATTCGTCTTATTCAAAAAATTTATGAAATTATAATTTATTTTGCTGTGAAATGATTTATTATTAGAAGTACTTTAAGTTTGATTTGTTTATTTTTGTATTTTCGTAAATTTTTTGAATAAAAGAAATAGTCAAACGTTGATTTCAAAAAGTAAAAAACATCACTTATTTTAGAACGAAGGGAGTAATATTTATTTTAATTACACTCACGTTGCCGTTGGGAGAACAAGTCCTTCACTAACAGTAACTTTATCTATACTAGATACAACTAAAAGTGAATGGAGGAATATGAAAGAGCCCACGATGATTGCTACCGAACCAAACAATTCATGTCACTCAGGACCACCTTAGCTGCTTTCCATTAATGGTTAAAATAAACGAGCAGCTAAAAACCATCATCTAAGAGCATCTCCAACATGTACTTAAAATTGGTTTAACTAAAACCCTCTTTAGGTAGTACTCCCTCCGTCCCATAATAAGTGTCGTTTTTGATTTTTTGAAATCGATATTTGACTATTCATCTTATTCAAAAAATTTGCGAAATTTGCGAAATTTAAAACTAACAAGTCAAACTTAAAGTATTTGTAATACTAAATTATTTTACAATAAAATAAATAATATTTTTATAATTTTTTAATAAGACAAATAATCAAATGTGAATGTTTGAAAATCTAAAAAGATAGTTATTTTGAGACGGAGGGAGTAGCTAAATTCATATTGGTAACAAAAAAATTATCTGGACGACAGGGCAATGGTGGCTATAAACGGATCACAGAGCGATAGTGGTTCGTCCATGGAAGTACTGGAGGGTGGAACTCTTCTCTCTATGCTGCCTGGTACTACCAACAATGGGACGAGGTCTACTGTGACCGAGTTGAACAGCACTTCCTTGGTTGAGTGTTGTCGTGTTGATCGCTAAGTATCAGTTACGCCTACTAATAATCCTCAGAAATAAATACAAACTTACATTTATTACATATATATTATTTCAAAATAATATATCTCTGTTTTTTGTTAAAGAGTATTTGAACGCAGTGATATAATTACTAGGCCAGCCAGCCTGTGGGAAAGCCGCTAAGGTCTTTGTGCGGAATTCATCCACCTTCCACGAGTTGGCTCCCATAGGCATCTTAAAACAGTGCATGTAAGATTCCACAGGAACAAGCAGTCTCACCTCCATCGCTTTCAGAAGGTTATAAATAGAGGGTCACGCTCCCTCTATCAACATATACACTTCACTTGGAGTCCCTCACTTGCATTTCTCTCTTAGACACTACCACAGATTGAACAAAGAAGACACTATCATTAGTGATGGTTTATAAAAAGCTGTCGCTAATGACACAATAGTGACGGCTGTGATTTTGTATGTCACTAATATATGCGGATCACGAAGTATTAGGGACGCATAATAGAAGCCCGTCGCTGATGACACACATTAGAGATGGCTGTTTTCAGCCAGTCGCCGAAGATACACATTAGAGACGGCTGTTTTCCACCTATCGCTGATAAAGTCTCATCAGAGACGGCTGTAAGTTACCTGTCACTGATAACTGTCATCAGAGACGGCTTTTTTGCGGCCTATTGTATGTACGCTCCTATTGTGAAGATTGAAGTGTTTTTTAGAGACGAACACTCGCGGCGTTGAATGTAGCAGCGAAATGCATTGAGGTATATATGTACTCCTCTTGTGATCCGTTTCTTGTTTGGAGTTGCAGTTGACATGCCAACTTGTGCTTGCTTACTGCGCACCTTAGGTACTTAGTTTGTTCAACTTGTTTATGAATATATTCCTCTTGTATTTTACAAATTGAAGGAATAACAAAATCAGAAATTTATGTGTTCATGTTTACTTCAGACAATGGTTCATAAAATACTTGTAAACTGTTCTACACTTATCACAAGTAAGTAAAATTTGTTGTTAAAAAAAGAGTAAGCAAAATTTTGAACTTAATATTCCCTCTCTGAAATCATGTTCACATGTAACATGATTTTTTGAAGCATATTGTCCTTGTTGTTCAGCTAAATCATCTTATTTTATATTTTTGTCAGAACTTTGGAAGTGACCCTAGTGTAACGAGGAAACCAAAGGCTGAAGAAAGGAGATCTCACCACTCCAAAACATACAACCTCACAGAGAAAGGTAGTGCTATTATGAAACTTCTTGGATTTATATATGGTGTTTTATGCTAGTGTAGTTTATATTTATCTGATCCTCCACCGCCTATGTGAGGCCAAGATATCTTAGGGGATCTAATTTTGTGTCATTTATTTCAAAAATTTTGCAATGCTTGACTTGTGACATGTTGCTTGTTTTGTAACTACAGATGTCAAATCACGATTGGATGTACCTTGAGAATCGTACTTGTGATGATTACCTTAAAGGTGTCATGTGTTTCATCGCTATCGCAGAGAAGGACATGAAGTGGAAGAAGAAGACTGCTATGTTCTGTCCATGCTTTGACTGTCGCAACGACAAGAAGTTCCCACATTCCATGCACCTTCATTCTCATTTAATCATGCGTGGATTCAAAAAAACTATACAGTTTGGAATAAGCATGGCGAAGAGGGATTTAATCTTGATGAGATGGATCAAGGAATCATGGATGATAGCATGGATCACAGCCCTCTTGTTGCAATGTTGAAGATATGCATCTCAAAGATGATGACAGCTTATCTATCAGTGATCACTATACTGATGTTGTTGATGATATTGACCAGATGGTGCTTGATGCAGAAGGGGATGACGGGTATAATTGTGAAGAGTTTGCAAAGTTTCAAAAGCTAGTGCAAGACTCTAAGAAAACACTTGTATTCCGGATGTGATAAGAAGTTCACAAGATTGTATTCAGTCCTCAAACTTTTGCAATTGAAGGCAAAGCATGGTTGGTCCGATAGGAGTTTTACCGAGTTATTGCATTTGCTAGGGGATATGCTTCGAGAAGAAAGTGAGTTGCCTACAAACACCTATGACACTAAGAAGATAATATGCCCTTTGAGATTGGAAGTGCAAAAGATACACGCATGCAAGAAAGATTGTATGATATATCAGGATGACTATACAGAGTTGACCCATTGTCCTTTTTGTGAAACCTCACGATACAAGCCTAGAAGAGATGAGAGTGATGATGAGGTAGTTGGTAAAAGGAAAGGGCATCCAAGAAAAGTTGTGTGGTATTTTCCTATCATCCCTCGTCTCAAGCGCTTGTTTGCAAACATGAAAGAGGCTCAACTTCTCCATTGGCACAAGGAAAGTCGTAAGAATGATGGAAATCTTCGGCATCTTGCAGACTCAGCTCAGTGGCGGAACATTGATTTCAAATACAAAAGTTTTGCTAAAGAAGTGAGGAATATAAGGTTTGCATTGAGTAGGATGGAATGAATCCATTTAGTGACATGAGTACTTCCCATAGCACATGGCCTGCCGTATTGTGCATCTATAATGTACCACCTTGGCTTTGCAACAAGAGAAAGTACATAATGTTGACAGTGCTAATTTCTGGCCCTAAACAACCTGGCATCAATATTGATGTGTATTTGAGACCATTGGTGGATGATCTCAAACGGTTATGGAATGTGGTGTAGAAGTATGGGATCAATTTAAGCGAGAATACTTCATGTTACATGCAATGTTATTGTGCACAATACAAGATCTTCCTGCTTTATATGTTGTGTCTGGGCAAAGTAAAGGAGGAATGGGATGTCCTCAATGCTTGTATGACACTGAGAGCATGTGGCTAAAAAATTCCAAGAAAATAGTATATATGATGCATCGTCATTTTCTTCCAAAGTCTCACACATACCGGACTATGAAGGCTCAATTCGATGGAACAAAAGAGACAGCGTCAGCTGCACGGCATTTTAGTGGACAAGATGTTCATGATGTGACAACCCTTGGAAAAAGGAAGCGCATGTGTAAGAGTGATGAAAAAGAAATGTGGAAGAAAAAGTCGATATTCTGAGAGCTACCTTATTGGGAAGATTTATATGTTTGACATTCCATTGATGTCATGCATGTTGAAAAGAACGTGTGTGATAGTCTCTTAGGTACCTTGTTGAATATGAAGGGAAAAAGCAAAGATCATAAAAAAGCACGTGCAGATTTAGAGGACATGGGTTTGAGGCCAGAGCTTTGTCCCAAAGGTACCAATGAAGATTTGCCCACAGCTTCTATTACACCATCAAAGAAGGAAAAAAGAGAGCTATGTGAGTTCTTCAGGAGCATAAAAAGTCCATCTGGTTACTCGGCCAATATTGGAAGGCTTTTTTCTTTGAAGGAATTGAAAATAGTGGGTAAGATGAAGTCTCATAATTGCCATATCATAATGACTGCATTGCTCGCAGTTGGTATTAGAAACATTCTACCCATACGAGTCCATGAAGCTATCATGAGTCTATGTTTTTTCTTCAATGCTATTGCTCAAAAGGTCATTGATTCATCTTCACTACAAGATCTAGAAAAGAATCTTTTCAAAACACTATGCCTTCTTGAGATGTGTTTTCCACCATCCTTTTTTTATATCATGGTACACCTTACCGCACATCTTGTGAAAGAGATTTTGTATCTTGGTCCTGTGTTCTTGCGTCAAATGTATCCATATGAGAGATATATGGCCGTTCTTAAGTCATATGTAAGGAACAGATCTTTGCCTGAGGGTTGTATTGTTCAAGGTTACTCTACAGAGGAGGTAGTTGAGTGGTGTTTCAATTACATGGACCCAAAAGAATCCATTGGTGTACCAAAAGGTCTCCATGAAGGCAGATTGGCAGGCATAGGCACTCTTGGTGAAATGGCAATAACCCCTGAGCTCAAGGCTTATGAACAAGCTCATTTCTTAGTGTTGCAACAGATGACTGAAGTGCCTGATTACATTGAAGAGCACAAGAGGTTGCTTCTTGAAGAAAATCCTGGTCGGAGTGATTGTTGGTTAGCCAGACAACATATGACAAAGTTCAATATCAGGCTAAGAGATCAAATTGATAAATCGAGTTTTCATAAAAGTGAATTGCTTCGTAAATTGGCAGCAGGCTCCTTATTTACAATCGTGACATATCAAGGGTATGAGATAAATGGTTACACATTTTACACGGTTGCCCAAGACAAAAAGAGCACATACCAAAATAGCGGTGTTCGTATAGATGCATATGACAACAATATGGACAAGAGTGCATACTATGGTCAGATAGAGGAGATTTGGGAGCTCAACTATACTACATTCAAGGTACCTCTATTTAAGTGTCGTTGGGTACAAGGCACAACAGGTGTGCAAAAGGACAAGTAGGGTTTCACCACGGTTGATCTTAACCATCTCGGATACAAAGAAGAGCCCTTTGTACTTGCTAAACATGTGGCCCAAGTCTTTTATGTGATTGACACGGTGCAACAAAAACGGCATGTGGTACTCCCAGGCAAACGAAGGATTGTGGGCGTAGAAAATGTTGTGGATGAGGATGAGTATAACCAGTTTGATGAAGTTCCTCCATTTGCCACTTCAATCATGCCCGAGATCCCAGCAAGCGAAAAAACTCCTTATTTACGTTCTGACCACAACGAAGGGATCCGTGTGCCGAGAGTCCGCCAAAAATAAAGGTAGTGTCCTTTGTACATTTCTAATTTCTGCAATTTAGTTCAATTTAACCTAATATCCATCTTTTTTACATCCTGTAGGGATACTAAGTAGCAGCATTCTGTTCTGCGAAAAGGGGGTAGAAAACAATGTCAATATTAGATTCATCATGCTGCAAGCAAAAAACTTGATGTAATGTAATTTTGGTCAATCAATAATATTGTGTTGTTATATGTGAACCCATGTATTGCTATGCAGCATATTTTGTCAGCAACGGTTTATCTCGGTAACTGTTGCTAATGTATTCTTCTCAATCCTCACTTGTGCTATTGGCTCTGATCAGTAATTTTGGCAATGCAGGTTGATCTCAATTCTCCATTCCAGGGTGCAATCTCACTAGTGCTGTTCCAGTCACATTTTCTGCTCACTCTAAAAGAGACTAGCTGAGCATGTGTAGTAGTATGGCTGTGCCGAACTACCACTGAGAGCATGTAGTTTTCGTTCCACATGTGATGCCTCGCCTTGGACTTCACTCAAATCTTTTTCATTCTCAAGGTAAGTTCCTCTATTGATGCTTTTAATAATGTAGTCTTGTTTCCTGGTGATTCTAGCTTACAGTGGCACCATCAATTGCATGCCCCTGCAGAAGATTTACTATTTATATTGAACCTTGTAGATGTCTTCTGATGAAAGCTCATCGTCTAGTGCGCAAGACAGCTCCAAAGACGAACAATGCTCTGAGGAGGAAGAATCTCCTAGTGGGACATCTAGACCTCAAGCTGGAACTGAAGCTCGGAGAGCAAGAACTGAGTCACGGTGGCCGATAGACAAGATCGTTATTACAAAGATAGGTGCAGATGGGATGCCTATTGGTAAAAAGGAGAAGCAAAGAATGAGAAAGCTTGCAGGCCTTATTGCAAGGCAGAAGGTGTCACTAGTTCTTTCGAACTTTGGTAGTCTTGAGGAGGGAGGAAAGCAGAAATTATTCGAGGATTATATTATGCCATTTCTGGAATTCAATGAAGAAATGAAGCCTATAGCATTCAAGAGGTCAATGAAGGCGGTTGCAAAGTGTTGGAGGAACCATAAAAGCAAGCTTGTCAATCAGTTTATGTTGAAAGATATTTCTCCCTTCCGGAGTTTTAAGTATTTGAAGAGAGAGGATTGGGAAGAGTTTGTAAAATTGAAGAGCACAGAGTTGTTCCAACAAGAAAGTGAGAAGTTTAGGAAACTTCGAGAGAAGAACAAGCATCCTCATAGGCTAGCCACAGCTGGATATGATGGGAAGCTCTCTCGATGGCAGGCCGAGGATGAAAGGTTGTCCAATGAGGGTCAATCAAACTCCTTCAAATAGCCTTTGAATAATTTCTAATACTTCTTTGCTTGGATGTCAACTTATATATATATATATATACACACACACATATATTTATATGTAGTGCCACCAGCAGCCGCTGAGCAATTCTTGTGGCTTCTATACTGCCTATCACTTGTTATGTGCCGCCGATGCAGCTAGAGAATTAAATAAACCTGAGGTTTGTGATCAACCCAATCAATTAAGCATGATATATGTAAATTTTTCACTGTTTCCTGAATTTTCTGATTCTGATAATATATATTAAGTTTTGTCTAGTTGTATGTGAAACTGTAATAAAAGATACATGACTTGATTTTTACTCCTATATCAGTTTCTAAGATTCTGATATCAGTTGCTAGTGCATGTCAGTATACATTGTTGTTTTTCATGATATTTAGAAAAACTGCAGTGCCTTTCTTATAGGCAGTGTTGATACAAATGCCAATACACCTTCCCTATCATTTGGTAAAATAAATTGTCCATTGGGCTTGTAGATATCAGAGCAAACCTAGCAAAAAAAGAAACAGCACAGAAAGGAACTTTGTAAACCAAGATAAGTATGAGCATAAGACCATTTTGGAAAGGACTGGATAAGACAAAAATGACCTCGAGTTGTGTGAAAAAAATCATTTTATAGCAAAACTGTTTTAAGGAAACAAACTTTATGTAATAATCAGCTAATAACTTCATTATTAAATATTTGAGTGATAAGACATTGTTGTTTTTATGATAATGATTAACTTTGTATCTCCTGAAAATATCTGAGAAGGGCTTGCTATTTTTGGCAATTTAATTAGCTTTGTTTTTCATAGCAACTTAATTCTATGCATGCTGTAGCATGGGGGGGGGGGGGGGAAGACAAATAAGCAGCAATGCCAACTCTAATATGATAGCAATCAGTGAAGAAATTTGATTAAGTGCTTGCGGTGTAGTTGAGGCTTCATGTCAGAACACATATTTTCAGATTGTGAGAAAATATTAATGTCCTTGATAGTCATGCAGAATATGTGATTTATCCAAGCTTTTTACGTTTTGAGATCATAGACAAGATCTGTGCTGATAATATCCATGTGTATTCTATATTTAGTAGAGAGAAAAACTGTACCTTTTCTGAATTAAATATTTGAGTGATCTGTTATAGTTGAATGATTACATGCCCATCTCATGCTATGATCAATAAGCAGGATTTCATCATACCTACATGTGCCCTCGAAGATACTGTGCTCTTTGATCTTCGAATGGCCACCTTTTTCATCTCCGAGGTTATCTACAGTAAGGGAAAGTTCCATTGTACCTAAGTGAAGGCAAATGTATTGTAGCTCTCATTTGTGATATGTATAATACTCTTTTATTTAAATATGAAACATTGTGACTGTGACTGTTATGATCGATGTGCCCTACTATGTGGATGTTATGTGCAACAATTGACTCTCGTATTGTTATTGGTTGAAATGCTCGTTATATAAGAGATCGAGCTGGTAATGCAATGATGGTTGTTATTATCTGAAGTGCAATTGATATCGAGTAAACTGGTGGCTCAGATTTAAAATGAAAACTGATACCGGTTCCACTACATTAGCGACGGGTGTAAATATTAGGTCACTAATAACATAGAAATTAGAGACGGCTCTTCGTAACATGTCACTGATGAGCTTCTCATCAGAGACGGCTGTCAGCAAAACCCGTCACTAATGAGTGGGTCATTAGAGATGGCTAAAGCTAAAGTGCGTCACTGATGAGTGGGTCATCAAAGACGGCTAAGACTAACAACGTCACTGATTAGTGGGTCATCAGAGATGGCTGCCACTAACATGCGTCACTGATGAGTGTGTCATCAGAGACGGTTGCAACCAATGCACGTCACTGATGTGTATGTCATTAGAGACAACTGCGAGAATGACCGTCGCTGATATGATTTAACAGAGACAGCTGTTCACCTGTCGATAATGCTTCGTATCAGTGACGGTCGTTTGCCCGTCTCTAATGACTCCACATCAGTGACGTAAATTTAGTGACGGATGCTTCACCAGTCTCTAATGAAGAAAAACACCCGTCTCTAATGACTCTTTTTTGTGGTAGTGAGAATTTATGGAGTTAGGCAGGATGAGTCTCCTTTTGAGTAGTGTTAGAGGTAGGTGACGGATGGTGACACCCCATCCATCCTTTTGTAATTCTCCATGTTCGGTTACGAGTTGAGCCTTTATAATAACAAGATGTTGAATAGTTGACAGACCAATGAGGCAGCATCATCCTGGTAGGACCTAGGTGCTTGGAACTAAGCCCTAACCTTGTAGATGACTATATCTTGGTAAGTAAGCTTTGTAACTATAGTAATGAAGTATATAAGTAACTTAGGGTAACTTGATTTCTCTATTAAACTTGTATCTTTTACTAGGATAGGATTCTCCATGTGTGTGCCCACTATTTTTATATATATCAATCATCCTTGTCTTAGACTCTGGTAATTAGTACTGAATATAGCACTTAGCACAAGTCTCTTTCATTTGGGATAAATATGATACCTTAGAATACTCTTAGGTAAAAAGCTACAATGATAATTCTGTGTACTTTTAAAACAATCTTATAAGAGTCCTTTTAAAATAAGACCAAGTGATGTTGTTTCACCTTCTAAGAGGTAAGGCACAAATTTGATCTCAGCTGTTGACTTATATAAGGAAATGTGCCACAGATTACCGTCACCTTCCAAAAATCACTGATTACTTTCCAAATTAAATTATACAATAATTAATAATTATTGAAGAACTTTTACCTCCTAGGAGGTAAAAGAACAATTTAAACCTTGACCAACATCAATGATTATTCAGTTAGGTCTATTTTAAAATTTGCCTCTTATAATCATAAAGAATTACCTACCATTGGCATCTCGGACACTTGTTAGGAAATAAACCTCCAAGTGATCGTTATGAATGCCAACATTGAGCACTGTGCCTCCTTGATTGCACTGTATACACAAGAATGAAACCGTGACTGTTGAAAGTCTTATCGCAATAGTTGATGTTCATGAGATGGCAGGATCCAATGATCTTCATGAAATATTACAATACTACAGAACATCGCCCCTCAACTCGGACCAGGGTTGAGAGATTGCAAGAGTAACACAGAGAAAAAACTAAAAAGAACATTAGCTAGACCCAACCAAACAGAGGAACCCAAAACTATCCAGGAGCCTAATTTCCACCCAACCCGAGAGCACCAAGTTTTTTATCCCTACACCAGACGTGGTGTTCATCTCGCAGACTCTGTATGTCCTCTGAATTGCTTGGAGAAGCTCCCTCGAAAAACACAAGAATTGCAATGCTTCCACAAAGATCATGCTCCAAGAATGATCAATGGAAAAATTAACTCCCATCCTTTGATCTATCACAATTTTTTTGGATGCATTTCTCCACCAATCTGCCAGTGATGTTTCATCCAAATTTGGTGTGAGCTGCTGTAAACCGAGTGGAGCACAAATATTGAACCAGAAATAGCATGTAGAAACGCAAGTAAGAAGTAGATGATATATAGATTCCTCTTTTTGATCACAAAGTAAATAATACTCCAGGTGTGGAAGTCCCCTTTTAGAGAGCCTCTCATCAGTGCAATAAAACATTAGTTTGCAAGATGAAGTGTTAGAAATATGGATGGCCCAGCTGAAATTTTTAAGGAAAAAATTTTTTTCCTGGGACTGAGCAATCTTGTGCCAATTCGAAACTCCAGCCTTCTGGCAGCTCTTAGTGAATGATGGATCACAGTAAGTAAGTTCGAACGACCATAGAGACACATGCAGTGTTGCGAGTGACTGAATACTTCTGCAGTAATCCAAATGCAAATGCTCCATGTTAGAAATTGATCTCCACTCGTTTTTGGCCCAACGGCCTAAATGGGCCCTTGACCTAATCGCGCCCTGATCGGAGGCGCCCAACCCATTATGGCTGGTGGGCCTCTGTCGCCAGCGCCACAATAAATAGAGGTGGGGCCGGCCGGTACTCACAACCAAGTTCGTCCGTACCGCGATACCCCACCGAAAAACCCTAAACCCGATCTGTGAGGGGGCGCTGACGGGAAGCACCACCGCCGTCACCCGGGAGATCGACGACGTCGCCGTGACTTCTACGCCACCAACCGATGCTGCCCTAGCGTAGAGGACCGCATCAACAAAGGGCAGATGGCTGGATCGTCTTCCACGACTCCGGTGACCAGATTCGAAGGTATTGACCATCTTCAAACCACAGATTTATTCTCAACACGAAACTCTCGGATCTGCACTCCTAGACACCGGAAAAAGATTACAACATTGGCATCAGAGCCATCTCTAGGAGTGGATCCCGACGAGTATGAAAAAACTCGCTGAAACCTTACCCGTGAGCAAAGATCCGCAAAGAAAAATTGTAGCCGTCGACTACACTGTGGCGGAAGCCATCGGGCTCCGCGAAAAAACCGTGCAAAAAGAAAAGAAAGAAAACTCTAGTCGCAGAAAAAAAAACTTTCAAAAAAAAAAGGAAAGAAAACTCTAGGCTTCCAAATGCACTTTGATTGACGGTCATTTGTATTGCCGAACGGGAAATGATTTGCTTTTGAAGTGTCTAGGTGACGAAGAAGCCAAAGTGGCTATGGGAGAGGTTCATAAAGGTATTTGTAGTATGCACCAATCGGCTCCTAAGATGAAGTGGCTATTAAGAAGAACTGAATTCTATTGGCCCACTATGATTGCCGATTGTTACTGTTACTACAAAGAGTGTGAAGAGTGTCAAAGATTCAAAACTATTCAATTAGTACCTACTGCCATGATGAATCCTATCATCAAACCTTGGTCATTCCGAGGTTGGGGGCTGGATTTTTAGGGCAAATACATCCTCTATCTTCTAAAGGACACGGCTTTGTGTTAGTAGCAACGGATTATTTCATCAAGTGGACCGATGCGGTTGCCCTTAAGAACATGACGCATAAAGAGGTGATTGAGTTCATTACTAACCATATTATCTATAGGTTCGGCACACTGTAAACTTTAACTACAGACCAAAGAACCTTGTTTACATCGGGTCATGTTTGTGAATTTGCCGAATCATATGGGATTAAGGTTCTCAATTCTTCTCCATATTATGCTCAGGCCAATGGTTAGGCCGAGTCTAGCAATAAAACATTGATCAAACTCATTAAGAAAAAGATAGAGGATCACCCCAAGAGGTGGCATAAAGTCTTATCGAAAGCTTTATGAGCTCATCGGATATCTAGACATGGGGCGACTAGAGTAACACCCTATGAGCTTGTGTATGGACAAGAGGCCGTTTTACCCGTCGAGGTAAATATAGGAGCTCTAAGGTTACCTAAATAGAATGACTTATCCACCGATGAATATAGTGCATTGATGTTAGATAATATTGATGAAGTGACGGATAAGCGATTAAATGCCTTAAAAGAAACTGAGAAAGACAAGGCAAGAGTTGCTAGGGCCTACAATAAGAAGTTAAAAGTCAAAACTTTTCAAGTGGACGAATTAGTTTGGAAAACAATTCTGCCCAATGGTTCAAGGAATAGCAAGTTTGAAAAGTGGTCTCCTAGTTGGGAAGGAACATATAGAATAACGAGTCATAATCGGAAATGCTTACATGGTAGAAGACTTGCAAAGAGTATCGTTACCTAGACCTCTCAATGGCCGGTATTTGAAGAAATACCACCCGAGTATATGGCAAAACGCTTAAAAGAGAATTAGCCGATATAATGAATATCGTTGCTATAAATTTGTAATATGGCCGGTGAGTCGAAGAACCATCGTCCTTAGACATTTTTGGGTGCTTAGAATTCTTTGTGGTGCAGGGGCTTCACCAAAAGCAGGGGGCACGTGTTGACACCCAAAAATTGGTGCTACCAGAGTGTCTAGCACAATACCGGAGTCTCCGACAAGCCCTCTCGAGTTTGGGCTTTTTCAACCACCGAACCGTCTGGTGTATTGCCTGATCCTCCGGCAAGCCTTCTTTGTTGGGGTTCTGAACCCACCGCAGTGTCCAGCATGTTGCCAGAATATCTGGTAAGCCGTCTCGGGTCCAGTGGTTTTGCCCACGGAGTGTCTGGCATCTCACCGGATTGTCCGACAAGCCCTCTCGGGTTTCAGATTTTACACGATGGACTGTCCAGCACTGTATTGGAGTATCCGGTGACGCGCCGGACTGTTCGATAATGTCGGTTTCGGTTGTTATTTCCTTCCTAAATTGTAGGATCCGAAATCTTTTGGGGTAAGACCACTCCACCTCTATAAAAAGAGGCTTCAGGCCGATTGAGGGGCATCCCAATCAACTCTATAAACTTTTCTTTATGTTTTTTACCTCTCCAAACTCTAATCCTCTTACTCGACCCCAATTCCGTTCTTCTCTTGTCCCGGCAACATGTGAAGGCGATCCGGCTGGCTTGACCGAGCTCGAAGAACCCTAAGAAGATCCTCCTCCGACGGGGTCGGTTTTCTAGGTGCTCGTGGTGATTTTTGTCAAGGCTACATCGATGTTCCGCACACGGACGTGCGCGTGGTGTGCTGTCTCGAAACCAATTTCGGCGTCAACAGGGCGGAATGAGGCCTGATTATGAGAGAACATATGGAGGGATTCAGCATTTGGTTCAAAGACCGAATACAGAATTCGGACTCTAACATAGATGATGCTCTTACAAGTTTGGCAGAAGGTCCTCTATTCACAGTCACTAGCTATCAATGGTATGACATAAATCACTACACATTCTACACCATTGGGCAAGAGAAAAAAAAACTCATACTAGAAGAGCGGTGTTCGCATAGAAGCCTTTGACAACAATATGCAGACGCGGGTAATAAGCGTCTCCTATTTTGAGGATATTAGAGACGCGTAAATCGATGTCTCCAATGACTTTAAATCAGAGATGCAAATTTAGGGACACTGATATAAGGTGTCTACAATGTTACTTGAGGCGTGTCTCTAACCAAGGTTTTTGACATAGTGACTGTTGACAGAGTGATCCTCTTGCTTTCAAACTTAGGATCTGGTTATCCTAACCCTAGTTGGCAAATATTGTAGTTGTTATAACGAAGGGCGTGAATGGTGTTCTAGAGGTGTCACAAATATATATTATCATAGAGATAGTTTAGCCAGCTGTCATTGACCATTAACAAAGAGTAGAAATAATCGTCACGTCTGCTTGTTTGGTGTGACGACGGCTTACTCCTTTCTGTTAGAAATTGATCTCCACCATTGGCCCAACGGCCTAATGGGCCTTGACCTACGCGCCCTGATGGGGGGGCGCCCAGCCCAATATGGCTGGTGGGTCTCTGTCGCAAGTGCCACAATAAATAGAGGTGAGGGCCGGCTGGTACGCACACAGAAGTTAGTCCGTACCACCACAACCCACTGACAAACACTAAACCCGATCTGTGACGGGGCGCTGTGCCGACGGGAAGCACCACCACCGCCGTCAGTGCCACGACGACCGTCGTCACCGGGAGATCGACGACGTCGCCGCGGCTTCCACGCCTCTGCCCTCGTCACCGACCGACGCTGCCCTAGCGTAGAAGAATCGCATCGACTAGGGGCAGATGGCGACCTCGTCTTCTTTGACTCCGGCGACCAGATCCACGGGATCCGAAGGTATTGACCACCTCCGAACCTCTCAAAGATTCTCTCTCGACACGAGACTCTCAGATCTACACTCCTAGACATAAAAAGAACTCCACAACATTGGTATCAGAGCCATCGCTAAGGGTGGATCCCGACGAGTCATGGAAAAGGCTCGCCGGAACCCTACCCGCGAGCGACATCACAGAAAAGTGTAAAAGAAAAATGTGGCGGAAGCCATTGGGTTCCACGAAAGATCCGTA
>BCLG01000056.1:229962-320158 GCA_001602295.1 Zoysia matrella
GCGTCGGTGGTGGTGCCGACAGCTCCGGTTGCTGCGCTGACCGCTCCGACAGTTGCACCGGCTCTAGAGGTTTCTTCCTCCGAGTCCTGGTCGTCTCTGTCCACCGGGGGTGATTGGTCACCTCCCCCAGCCCGAAGGTCCCTTGCCGCAGTCATGTCGGGGAAAGTGCCAGCTTCGAGCTCGACGCGGGCGACTTCGGCTGCCGCTCTGTCAGACTCCGACTCGTCGGACAACGTTCCGCTTACGGAGCGTCTTCGTCGCTAGCAGGCAAGGGAAGCGGAGGGCGCTGAGGGGCCGCCTGCAAAAAAGCCAAGGACGGAGGAATCTGGTCCTTCTGTCCTCGCCCCGACCCCGATCGTTCCGGCCGCTAGGGTCAGACAAACTTCGCCAGGCGGAAGCTTGCCCTTCTCCATGTGACTGTCGTGCCGGTGAGTTTTTGTATTTTAATTTAATCAGATGTTTTACCTGATGTCGTGGAGTGGCCGGAATTTTGATCATGTTTTGCAGGGCTCCTTCTTCTCTCGGCGCGACGCGGGCCCTTGCGGCGGGGGCCGCATCTGAGGAAAGGCTGCCCGCTGCGGGACCGGTGCGGCTGAAGTCGCATTCTTCGCCGCCGCCTCCTCGCATGGCATCCGCGGCCGAGACCGCAGAGGAGCGGGTGGAAGAGATGGCGCAGCCTCCGAGTGCCGAGGCTGGGGGTGGCCAGGGTGGACTCCCGGGCGAGGAAGCCGGGAGATATGAGGGTCAACCCGCGTTCACTGGGGCCGGTGTTGGCATTCCACTGCCCCTGAGTCCTGTCACCGGGGACGTGGTAGTCAGGGAGCAGACGACGGTGCCTCCGAGCGCCGTCGTTCTGACGGAGAGGCAGGCCGAGCCGTCCCCTGATGTGGGGACGAGGGAAGAGACCGCGCCGTCGGCTTCGATGGAGCCTTCGGTGTCAGCAGTGCCGGTCCTGCCGCCGACCACGGGAGCTACTTCAGCGGCGTTGGTGGTGGCGGCGTAGACTTCTGCGCAGCGGGTGGACTCAGGGCAGCCCCGGATCTTGAGGCGGAGGCCGGATCCCTCATCGTCCACTTTGACAGGACGCCATCCGGCGCCTGGTCCTCCAACCTCCAATGAGGCCGCCTGGGACTCTTGGAGGTTCCTGTACGACCAGGTGTGCGCGAGGGGCGAATGGGTCTCCTCGGCGCTCACTCACATGCAAAGCGCCAAGGAGTGCTTGGAGGAGTTTCAGGAGACTATGGCCGATCCATATAGAGCGCTTTACCAGGTAAGTTTTAATATTTCAAAATTTTGGAATTATACATGAACCTGATTGGCGGGTTTCACAGGGGACCCTTGAGAGGGCGCTTTGCCAGCCTCCGCAAGGTCTCGGCCGATCGGAGGTCGAGGCGTTGCGCCGCGAGCTTGCGCGGACCCGCGACGAGCGGGATGAGGCCAAAAGATTGGCCGCCGACCGACTCCTCGCCCTCGGGGATGCTGAAAGACGCGCCGAGGGCTTCGAAAGAGGTAGCCAGGAGCTCCAGATGGAGATCACTCGGCTACAGATCGAGAGGAGGAGCCTCGGCGAGGAGGTCGGGATGCTAAGCCAGACCTGTGCAAGTAAGTAGTTTTGTAGCTCACTGTCCAACAAGAATGTTCATCCTGTTGTTGCTTGCTGATGCATTAGACTACGCAGAACTCCAGGAGGGGGCCGGCCGTAGCGCCCGGGAGATCCGAGAGCTGAAGGACCAGACACGCTTGGCCGAGGAGGCCAAAGAGGCGACCGACGGCGCGTTGGAGCGGTCGGAGGAGCTGTGCCGCCTCGCTCTAGAAAGCTGTGACACTTTGGAGGCTCGCCTCGGCGTTTTGGAGGCCGAGGTGAGGAAGTACATGGCGAAACTGGCGAGGGTGCAGAAACTGTCTGCTTCGCTAGAAGCATCGACTGCTCAGCTTCAACAGGATCTGGCCAACGAGCGGTCAGCCACTGAGGCTGTGCACAAAAGTCATGAGAGTAAGTAACAAGTAAGTTTGTTAATTTGCTAAGGAAACTGGTCCCTGAAATTTTTGAGATGCAGGCGTGTCCGTGGAGCTCCGGAGGCTGCTGTGGTCGGCGGGCGCTAGTGCACCAGGTGTTCGACGACACCCAAGATATAAGCACGTCGACGGACCGGGCGTCTCGAGTGCTGGAAATGCTGCCGAGGCTGATCCGCACCGAGTTGCTCGTCGCCCTGCAGGATGGAGCATCGTTGACGTTGGCGCACCTGCGGTCCCATTATCCTGACGCTGACGTCAGGCGTATTGCCGAGGGTTTCACCTCGGAGACGTCGGATGAAGCGTCGACGAAGCTTTTTGAGGACTCTAAGCCTCAGGCGCAGGAGATCATCAGCTGCTTCCTCCGACCGACCTTGATGAAGGAGCGCTTCGGTCGTCTGCCTCCCCTTTAGATGTTTTGGCTTGTAGCTTGTAGTGGTACCTGTAAACTTGTTATGTGAAATTTAATGTTTCTGACTCCTTCTAACATCAAGCATTTCGCATTGTTCTTTGCGTTCCATTGGGCGTTGGTCAGGCAACTAGGTCGGGTATAGCCCGTAGGGTCGAGTGTCGGACTCGGACCTTAGGGCGTCACCGACGCCGGGTCGGACCGTTAGCCGCGAGGATTGCTCTGAACAAGAATGCTCATAGTCCGCAAGAGTTAGGCCGAGTCACTCATGCAGCGAGTCACGAGCCGAGGGGTCGACCTCCGAGAAGCGAGGTAGGCGTCGAGCCTTAGTTTAATGTTAACGAGGCACAGGGCCTTTGGATCCTTGGGTCGGTCATTCCGATCCTCGGGTGGGACTCTGATGATAGCCCCCAGGCAGAGGAGTGTAGTCGAGCAGACTGCGCTTCTCTGCCAAAGACATAGTTAGTAGATGAGATATGATCAGGATGCATAGAGATCAAACAACTTTATTATGCGTAAAAACGACGTAAGTTTTCAATATTTCAGGCGTGAACAAGCTCGGCGCCGTCCTGTGTCGCCAGTTTGTATGTGCCAGGCTTTAAAACTCACTTAGATCATGTACGGGCCTTCCCATGGAGGAGATAGCTTGTGGTGATCTCGCTTGTCTTGCACTCTCTTGAGCACAAGGTTGCCGACTCTGAGGATCTGACCCTTGACACGCCGAGCGTGTAGTCATCGAAGGCTTTGTTGGTACTTGGCTAACCGAAGTATGGCCACATCACGCGCCTCATCCAGCTGGTCTAGGGTGTCTTGTCGTGCCACTTTCGACCTCTGCTCGTCGTAGGCTCTGACCCTTGGGGAGTCGTAGTCGAGGTTGGTCGGCAGAACGGCTTCGGCTCCGAATACCATGAAGAAAGGAGTGAATCCTATGGTTCTGTTAGGGGTAGTTCGCAGGTCCCACAACACCGACGGGAGCTGTTTGGCCCACCGCCCGGCGGATTGCTCGACGCAGTCATGGATCCGAGGCTTCAGCCCCTGGAGTACCATGCCATTAGCTCGTTCCACTTGCCCATTGGTCTTTGGGTGGGCGACAGAGGTAAAGTTGAGCCTGATATGATGCTCTTCACAGAACTCCCGGAAAATGTTTCCGGTGAATTGAGTCCCGTTATCGGTGATGATGGAGTTCGGGACCCCAAATCGAAAGATGATGTCCCGGATGAACTCGACGGCCCGACCCGAACTGATGCAGGGGTCGGCTTCGCCTCGATTCACTTGGTGAACTTGTCAACCGCGACGAAGAGGTGGGTAAAGCCCCTAAGTGCTTTGCGAAAAGGCCCGAGAACGTCGAGCCCCCAGACCTTAAACGGCCAGGTTATCGGGATCGTATGAAGTTCCTGGGCCGGTAGATGCGTCTGACGGGCGTAGAACTGGCAGACCCTGCAGGACCGTACAAGCTTTTCTGCATCCGAGACTGCTGTAGGCCAGTAAAAGCCTTGACGAAAAACTTTGCCGACGAGAGTCCTCGGGGCAGCATGATGTCCGCAGGTTTCCGAGTGAATGTCGTCGAGGAGACGTAGACCCTCCGTCTGAGGGATGCAGCGTTGGATGACGCCACTAGGACTGCGCTTGTAGAGCTCGTTGTCGATGAGAGTGTAGGCTTTCGCCCGACGCACGATTCGTCGGGCCTCGTTGGTGTCGGACGGCAAGGTGCCGTCCTGGAGATACGCATAAATCTCCAGGGACCAAGCAGGGATGATGGCCAAGGTTTCGAGCCCGGAGGTCGGGTCCTGCTCCCCGATCACCACCTCAGCGTGGGGGTCGGCGACGTCGTCCTTGAGCTTGATCGTCGGCTTGGCGAGGACCTCGAGGAAGATATCGTCGGGAACTGGATCTCGTCCTGAGGCCATCCGGGCGAGAGTGTCGGCTGCTTCGTTGTCGCGGCGTGGGACGTGATGAAGCTCGAGCCCGTCAAACTTGTCTTCGAGCTTGCGAACCTCTTGGCAATACGCCTCCATCTTCGAATCTCGGCAGCTTGACACCTTCATGACTTGGTTGACGATGAGTTCGGAATCGCCTTTGACGTAAAGCCGTCAGACTCCGAGCGGGATGGCCATGTGGAGGCCGTGCAGCAGGGCCTCGTATTCTGCGGTGTTGTTCTAGGAAGCGAATCTGCAAAACGTACCGGAATTTATCTCCTTTGGGGGAGATGAGAACGACGCCAGCCCCCGAGCCCTTGAGTCGACATGACCGATCGAAGAACATGATCCAGTGCTCGGGGTCAATGGAGTCCGATGGCTCTTGCGCCTCGGTCCACTTTGGCGATGAAGTCGGTGAGGGTCTGGGACTTGATGGCTTGCCGAGGTACGTATGTGATGTCGTGGCCGATGAGCTCCATCGCCCATGTGGCGACGCGCCCAACCACGTCCTTCCCGTTGATGATTTCCCCGAGGGGGAAGCTTGTCACCACTCGGATAGAGTGGCTGTCAAAGTAGTGGCGAAGCTTACGGCTCGTGATGAGGATTGCATAAAGTAGCTTCCCACTTGGGTATATCAGGTCTTGGCGTCGGCGAGAACTTCGCTGATGAAGTAGACGGGTCGCTGGACCTTCAAGGCCTGACCCTCCTTCGACCGCTCAATGACCAATGCCGTGCTGACGACCTTAGCGGTGGCGGAGATGCAGAGTAGTAACGGCTCGCCGGAGGTTGGTGAAGTTAGGACTGGCGGGGAAGACAGCATGGTCTTCAATTGTTCGAAGGCCTCCTGGGCTTCGAGGGTCTAGGAGAAGCGGTCGGACTTACGGAGGAGTCGGTAGAAAGGCATAGCTTTCTCACCCAGTCTGGAGATGAAGCGGCTGAGTGCCGCCAGGCATCCAGTGACCCGACCTTCAGGAGATGGGCCCGAGGTTGCGGATGGCGACGATCTTTTTAGGATTGACTTCGATGCCACGCTCGGAGATGATGAATCCGAGGAGCTTGCCGGTGGGGACGCCGAAAACGCACTTCTCGGGATTGAGCTTGATGCGGAACCGCCGGAGGTTGACGAAGGTTTCTTCTTGGTCTTTGATGAGGTCGGCCACCTGCCGAGTCTTGATGACGATGTCGTCGACGTAGACCTCCAGGTTTCATCCCAGCTGACTATGGAAGCATTTCTGCATACAGCGCTGGTACGTGGCACCGGCGTTCTTGAGGCCGAAAGGCATGGTGACGTAGCAGAACGAGCCGAAGGGTGTGATGAATGATGTGGCCGACTGATCGGAGTCTCGCATGCATATTTGATGGTACCCGGAGTACGCATCGAGGAAGTTGAGGGTTTCGCACCCTACGGTGGAATCGACCACCTGATCTATGCGCGGCAAAGGAAACGGATCCTTTGGGCATGCTTTTGTTGAGACTCGTGTAATCAACACACATCCTCCATTTTCCATTTTTCTTTTTGACCATTACAGGATTGGCTAACCACTCTGGGTAGTAGACCTCTTTGACGAACTTGGCATCGAGCAGCTTGGTGATTTCTTCTCCGATGGCGCGGCGCTTCTCGTCGTCGAAGCGTCGAAGTCGTTGCTTCACCGGTCGAGAGCCGGGAGCGATGTGCAGAGAGTGCTCGGCGACCTCCTTCGGGATGCTGGCATATCGGATGGTGCCCAGGCGAAGACGTCCCGATTCCGGTGGAGGAAGTCGACGAGCGTGCTTTCCTATGCATCGGAGAGCGCAGTCTCGATTCTGGCTTTCTTGGAGGTGTCGGAGTTGTCGAGGGTGATCTCCTTGGAGTCGTCGGCGGGCTCGAACGAAGTGGAGTTGGCAGGCTTAGAGTCGAGCGTTGCAGTGAACATCTGGGATTGGCGTATCTCCTCTAGCTGGGCCCGCCCCACGAGGGTGACAGCCAGCTCGTAGCTCTCCTTCTCGCATGCGAGAGCGTGTTTGAAGCGAGAGGCCACAGTGATGACGCCTTTGGGCCCCGGCATCTTGAGCTTGAGGTAGACGTAGTTGGGGATCGCCGTGAACTTGGCGTAGGTGGATCGGCCAAGGATGGCGTGGTATACTCCGGAGAAATCAACCACCTCGAAGATGAGCTTCTCCGTTCTGAAGTTGTCGCGGTCGTCGAAGGGGACCGGCAACGTGATCCGAACCAGGGGACGGCGCTACCTCTTGGGATGACGCCATGAAACGGAACGTTGCTCGGGAGGAGGTCGAACCTCGAGAGCTTCATGGCCTTGCACGTGTCGATGTAGAGGATGTCGAGGGCGTTGTCTCCATCCATGAAGACCTTGGACAGTCTAGTGGTGCCGATTATAGGATCGAGCACCAAGGGCAAGCGCCCGAGTTAAGGAACATGGTCGGGGTGATCGGACCTATCGAAGGTGATCGGAGCCTCCGACCACTTAAGATACGAAGGGACGGCAGGAGCGGTCACGTTGACCTCTCGCCACGTTTGTTTCTCATGGCGGCGCGACTCGTAGGCCACTGACCCGCCAATGATCATCAGACAGTCTTCTGGCTTGGGGAAGGTACTGTCGGGGATACCTTCCCATTCCTTCGCCGAAGGGTCGGACTTCTTCTGCTGAGGACGAGCGTCAGGGCGAAAGTACCCCTTGAAGAAGGCCTTCATGAGGTTGCAGTCCCGTAGAGTGTGCGTCACAGGAGTCACATGGTAGGTGCAGGTCTTATCGAGCATTTTTTCGAAGTGGTTGTCGTGGTTGGCCGGCTTCTTTGGGGGTCGAGGCGGTCGGTCGGCGACGCCGACGAACTCTTCATCTTGCCGGCGATTCTTCTATTTCTTGTTGTTTGACCCGCTCCCATCCTGACGGTCGGGTCGCCGGTCGAGGCGATTGTCTTTCTTTCGGTCGGTCTTGGACCTCTCCTTGTCCTTGGCCTGTTCTCGATTCAAGTTGGCTTGAACAGCCTCCTCCCCGGTGGCGAATGTTGTTGTGATGTCGAGAAGGGCGCGCGTCGTCCGAGGGTTTTTACACCCTAGTTTGTGGACGAGCGCTTTGGATGTCGTGCCGCAAGTGAAGGCGTTGATGACGTCGGCGACGCAGCTAAATTCGCTTGCGCGAAAATCGCTGAATGTAGTCTCGAAGGGACTCGCCGGGCTTCTGCTTGCAGTTCTTCAGATCTCAGGAGTTACCCGGGTGGGTATAAGTCCCCTGGAAATTGCCGACGAAGGCGTGACGAAGGTCGGCCCAGTCGTGGATGCTATCTCTCGGAAGATGTTCGAGCCACCCTCTAGCCGAGTCGGATAGGAAAAGTGGCAGGTACTGGATGACGAAGAGGTCGTCCGCGCCACCGGCTCGGCACGCGAGGCGATAGTCCTCAAGCCAGTGGGCGGGATTTGTTTCACCTGTGTACCGGATGATGTTGGTTGGAGCGCGGAACTTGTCAGGGAAGCCGGCTCTTCGGATGCGGTCCCCAAATGCTCGGGGTTCGATGTCGTCGGGGCTGAGGCTCCGAGCGTCGTCGTAGCTGTGCCGTCGAGGACGTCGCTCGAGAGATTGGTCGCGGCCAGAGTCGGTGTAGCGGTCACATCTGGCCTGCCTCCGTGCTTCAATGGTGCGTCACGATGCTTCCCCAAGCAGCGGCGGATGCTGCCGGCCGCGGGGTCGAGCTTTCTCGTCTCGGCCCGTCCACGGTAATGACCGGGAGCAAGGCTTCGACAGTTGACACTCGGCCGGTAGGAACTGTGTGCCTCAGAATCCTGACGAAGAGATGGCTCAGGTGGTTGCAAAGCGCCATGAAGGTAGATGCGGAGACGATCGTAAGTCTCCTTGAGGATGGGGTTGTCGGGTGTGGGAGATTCGTAAAGGACACAGACCCCCGCCGCCAAATTCTCGTATGGCGTCTCAAAGGCAGGCGTGCCACCGTCCATGATCTGCTGATAAGCAGTGCGGCCTCGAGCTCGGGCACCACCACTAGTCACGGTGGCGCCCTTACCCTTCGGGTCGCCCGCAGTCGCAAATTTGCGCCGGAGTGCGTTCTCGACCACAGTAAGAGCGTGAAGGTGTGGAGAGGGATCGTCATGTGCTGCCTTGCCGGGGGTTTCGTCCTCTGTGGCTTTGGCGGGCAACATGAAGAACTCACGGGAAGGGTCGTGACCCAAAACGCCGTGAGGCGAAGAACGAAGAAGGCGGCGTCGAGGCGAGCGACGTTTAGATGAACATCATTTTCACAAGATCTGAAGGTAAAGCTCGCCGCTGTTGTCGACGACGAAATCCAGGCTCTCAAAGCGGAAAACTTGGCCAGCAACGAAAGTAAGAATGCTCCACGATCGACCATCACGAGCGATGGCAACCGTAAAATCCCCAAAGAACAGCCGAGAGATGGAAGAATCTCTGACTAGAGCAAAAACCGAAGCCATCGAAACAACGAAAGAAAACGCACCGAAAAGCCCCTTCCTGGCGCGCCAACTGTCGGTGTTTCGTACACCGGCACAGTAAATTTATATGATCGGACGGGGGATCCTGTGTTTTCAAAATCGAATAGCCAAGTCTACAGGCGAGACTCAAAGGTTAACCTGGTTCGGGCCGCCTCGAGGCGTAATACCCTACGTCTAGGAGTGAGAGATCGATCATATGAATCTCAAAAACACAAAGATACAATGCGAAAGGGCTCCGGATGGATCCGAGAGTCCCAAACTCACGTGATGGGGGTGGTTTACAGGCGGTGCTTATCACCGTTGCTCTATGTGTCTTATGCCTTTTTTTCTTATATTTCTTTGCTCCATTGCCCAGGTGTCCCTTATATAGGGCCGAACCTAGGTTGTCTTGACCGAACTATGGTTGGGGTGACCGGACCATGGTTTAAGCATCTTGCCGCCTACGAAAGCGGATGACCCTTTGACAGGTGGGGCCACAGTTCCTAGAGAGTCATGCTCTCTGGCGTTCGGGCCAGACGATCGGCGCCTCTTGTTTGTGCTTCTGTTCACTGAGAGGGAACAGGGTTGCTTTACTGCTCAGCTTTATCTCCTGGAGGGTTGTTTCTCGTTCGACTGGGTAGTTGCGGAATCTTCCGAAATGCTTATCTCCTTCGCGTAACTGCACATTGCCGGAGATTCTGAATCGGTGTGTTTGTTGGGCTGATGACTGCTTCCCAGCGGTCGACGGGCGAGTCCTGACCGCTAGGATCTCGATAGCTCGGTTTCCGACCCCTGGGGGTCGGAACGATTACTCCTCTGTCTCTGGGCCTTGACGAGGCTTCCCGACCGCTGAGGCCGGACCGCCTTTGCGAAATCTTTGGTGGGCCGTTGGGTCGCGAACTGTAGGTGGGCCGCGTTATAAAAGTTGATCCGTAGGTACCCGGGGTATACTATCTCGACATCAAAGTATTCCTCGAACATGTTGTCGGCATGGGTTTAAGGGAAAGCCTGTGATTCCTGAACTAAAAGATGGCCCAAAAGTGTAGTAACTATTTCAGAACAGAAAAGTGTATTATAGCTATTGAATCTATCGGCGATTGACCGTGACGATGAGACAGTTCTATGCATTAATCTGTAATGGAATGAGTAAAGTTGAAAGTAGTTAAAGATAAAAGTATAAGTTAAGATCAAGGGGGAGAATGTTAGAAATTGATCTCCACCATTTGGCCTAACGGCCTAATGGGCCTTGACCTACGCATCCTGATTGGGAGCGCCCAGCCCAATATGCCTGGTGGGCCCCTGTCGCCAATGCTACAATAAATAGAGATGGAGGCCGGCTGGTACGCACACCAAAGTTAGTCCGTGCCACCACAACCCACCGACAAACCTTAAACCCGATCTGTGTGGGGACGCTGTGCCGACAGAAAGCAACACCGTCGTCACTGCCATGACGACCGCCATCACCGGAAGATCGACGACATCGCCGCGGCTTTCACGTCTCTGCCCTCATCACCGAACAACGCTGCCTTAGCCCAGAAGAACCGCATCGACTAGGAGCAGATGGCAACCTCGTCTTCTTCAACTCCGGCGACCGAATCCACGAGATCTGAAAGTATTGACCACCTCCGAACCTCTCAAAGATTTTCTCCTGACACACGAGACTCTCGGATCTACCCTCCTGGACACACAAAAATAACTCCACAACACTTTCAGCTTGATTGGTCAATAGTACAAAAAAAATCATTGGATCTTTCAGTTTCATAAAAGTTGCACCAACACTACAGCCCCATGTTTTTACTGGGACTTGTGTAGGACATCGTTGGTGCACGTGTCTTTCTCCGATCCGAATCCTCGAGCAGGTTGACCCTGTCTCATCGCAGCCGCATGGCTCGGAGGAACTCCAGCAACGCCGCCAGCGACGACCCGCCATCCTCCGCCCAAGCTTTCCTCAGCAGCTCCTGCACCTCCGCGACGCGCCGCCGGACGGCCCTTGACTCGGCCGTGTCCCCCATCACCGTCTCCACGGCACGGACCAACCTGGACCTCTCCACCACGGAGCTCTCCATGTTCCCCCTCGCCACCTCCACGCACACGCCCCACATCTCGGCCATCATCTTCACGTTGTAGAACTGCTCGGCGGCCAGCGGCCAGCCTAGCACCGGCACGCCGTGCGTCAGGCTTTCCAGCACTGAGTTCCAGCCGCAGTGGCTCAGGAACGCGCCGGTGGCGCCGTGCGCCAGGATCCGCACCTGCGGCGCCCACCCGCGGACCAGGAGGCCCCTGTTCCCCCCGCGCGCGCGGGCCTCGAACCCTTCCGGCAGCCACTCGTCGTCGCGCGACGCGCCGCAGACGTCGAGCCCCACCGGTGGCCGGAAGGCCCACAGGAACCGTTGGCCTGTCGACTCCAGCGCCGCCGCGAACTCCATCATTTGGTTCTGGCGTATCGAGTTCTGTGACCCGAAGGAAACGTACAGAACGGACGAAGGAGGCTGCGCATCGAGCCAGCGAAGGATGCCGTGGTCATCGGCGGCGGCATCAGACTCCGCGCCGGCGCGGACGAGTGGTCCGATGGGCCAGACGGGGACCTTGCCTAGGGTGCGCCGCAGCATGGCGAGTCCCGTGGGCTCCAGCTCCTCCGCGGTGTTGACGAGCACCGCGTCGGTCTCGTACCCGCGCGGGATTAGCCGGTGGTGGTACGCCGTCCACTCGGCGTTCTCGTGCAGGAGTGGCTGCGTCAGCTGCGTCCTGTCGAGCGCCCCCGCCTCCGGGACCTCTGGCAGACAGAGCAAGCCGTCAGGACCGAACGGCAGCGCCGGCATGTTCTTCCACAGTGCGTGGAGGACGGCCGTGCCGAACGCCCCGCACGACACGAAGAAAGCGTGCATGCACCCTCGCCGCCGGGCCACGTCCACCGTCCACGCGAGGAACACGTCGGAAACGATGCAGATGTTGGCCGCGCGGCCGCCGTTCCCACGAAGGCTCGTGATGTAGCTGTCGAAGGCTGGCTGGAGAGCGTCGAAGGCCTCGAAGAGCTTGATGAACTCCACCATCGGGAGGGAGTTGGTGGACTCGCAGTCGGCCGGCAGGCCGTGGTCCGCCGGCACGAACGGCAGCGCATGGAAGCCGATGTTAGACGCCGGCGACTCCTTCTCAAAGGAGGAGCGCAGGGCCACGACGTTGCGCGGGGTGCTCACGATCGTGACGGTGGTGGCATCGGGAAGCTCACGGCGGAGGGGGCGGGTGACGGCGAGGAAGCCGGCAAGGTGGCCCAGTCCGGGGAAGGGGAACAGTACGACGTGCTTGGCTCGAACGTCCTCCATGGATGGGCGCCGCTTGATTGCGCGGTCTGCCGGTGTTACCGTCTTGGATAGCACACTGCACCGGAATAATTGAGGACGAATGGACTGGAATGTTTGTCTACTTACAAGCCGCCGGAGCGACCGCGACATGTACGCCCTCACCTATCAAATTAAGTAGTAGAAGACAAAAAAATAACTAATAAGCATATTAAGTAGTAGAAGACAAAGACTATTATATTATTTTGTCTTAACTACTCGTCCCTCACCTATCAAATTTGTCAACCCTCAATTTGAGATCGAGATCGGCGTATACGGTGAGTAGGATCGGAAACACAATAACGTGAAGCTAATCTTAAAATGACACGACATTACGTTCAGTATAAGTGTATGTATTGCATAGTATTTGTTATCCTGTCAGATAGCACGAGTTACATATTTAATTGTAACAAGATTGCCCGCCGCATAATTACAGTTAATAGAGTAATAATTTAAATAATATTTATCTTAACTACACTCATGTTGCCGTTGGGAGAACAGCTCCTTCACTGCTAGTAACTTTATCTATAGTAGATACAATTAAAAGTGGATGGAGGAGTATGAAAGAGCCCACGATGATTGCTACTGAACCGGACAATTCATGTCACTCAGGACCACCTTAGCTGCTTTCCAATAATGGTGAAAATAAACGAGCACCTAAATACCATCACCTAAGTATACTGCCAACGATGGGACGAGGTGGTTGAATGTTGATGGCTAAGTATCGCTTACGCCTACTAATAATCCTCCAAAATAATATAGATTTACATTTCTTACATATATATTATTTCAAAATAATATAGCTCTATTTTCGTTAAAGAGTATTTGAATGCAAGATATATAATTACTAGGCCGGTCAGCCTGTGGGCGAGCCGCTAAGATCTCTGTGCCGAATTCATTCATCTTCCACGAGTTGGCTCTCATAGATATCTTAAAACAGCGCATGTAAGATTCCACGGGAACAAGCAGCAGTCTCACCTCCATCGCTTTCAGAAGGTTTATCAAATAACGCCCCTTTATAATTGATTAGATTAGTCTGCGATCCACTCACGCTGTAATCACTTCCCATCCTTCACAATCCCGATACCGTCGCCGTACCACCGTAAATCAATCGCATCAATCTCCTCTCCTCCGCCATCGATCTATCTCGTCTTCCTCTCTAAGGCTTTGTTCGTTTGTTTCGGAATGACCCGGATTAAGGCCCGTTCCGAGCGGATTAGACCAGTCCGGTTTGAAACCTGGGCCGAACCGAAAATGCCGTTCGGTTAACCTCGGCCTGGATTGGAATCGGGCCTATCCTGGCCATTCCGGCGCCTCAGCGGCCTGGAACGAAACTTAACCTCGCGACGTCTGGAACTACCAATCCGAAACGGCGTGCGAGGCGGCTGGCGACGCGACGACGCCACCACCCGACCTCCTCCGGCCCCCTTCCGCATGCTTCTAGCCGGTCATGCATCGCTTCTTCTTCCCCTCTTCAATCGATCTTGATTCTTGTTCTTGAGGCTGTGCAGTCCGGCGAGCTGTCGAGCACGTGGGTAGCAGCGGTTGACTAGGACGTACTTACGGCAGTGGCTGGCCGAGGACGACCTTGTTTACGGCAGCAGCTAGCGCAGATGCGCTCAACGCGCATGCACGCAACAGCAGAGTGGCAGCCGGCTCCTGTCTGTGCTACCCCGACTCATTCATATGAATTTTTCTTTGTTATTTTTATGAAATTCCTATGCAACAAACAAGGCCTAACATAGGGTGGAGTCGAGAGAAAATAGCATTAAGTTGTGATTGCTTAGAGATCGGATGGGATTTGATTTTGCCAGTTTGATGTTAATGCTGTATGATTTTAGTTTATCATAGGAGGGAAACTAAATACATGTTGATTATGATGTGCTTTACACATTTCTTTTTAATAGCAGCCTTATGAATTGATGTTTTGGTCAATGGATAACCTTGTGATGGATGTGTTGACAGAGCTGGCCGATCATCATAAATTAATTATATTTAAAGCATCGCTTATAATAAAACTAATCACAACAAAATAAATAATAGACTTACAATTTTTTGGAATAAAACAGAAAGTTAAATAAAACATCTAAATCTAAAAAAAAGTGTCAAGAATTTAGGGATGGCAGCTAAGATCGAATAGGCAATGTAGCCAAGTTGGTTTTATACATGTAATCAATTATCTTGCATTCTGTCTGACCTTTTGAATGTAAGTGGTTACTAGGTCCAAGTGTCATCTTTGTTTCTCCTACATTAGATTCCAGGAAAAATATATAACAATTGTTATTTGGCACTACTCCATAATAGTTTCTTTTGGGAGATGTAGTCGTACTGGTTTTAGGATCTTGCCCTGCTATTGCAGCATGGAACTCTGTCATGTTAATTTTTCATCGTTTGTAGCAACGCACGGACACACACCATTATAAATCACTTATCAATGTTTCAGCAATTAAACAATCCTTGTGCGCTACTAGAAATTTAAAGTCAATCCTTTGTTTACTGATCTTTCACTATTTTATTGCTGGAACAAGCTGTAGTACGTGCTTCAGCATTGAATCCAGCAACAGGCATAGATAGCTTCCTGTAGATGTCACTGCACTGAATCTTTTCTAGTATGCTTGTTTTTCCATGTCACTCTGCACATTATAACTCTACGTAGTACATGCTAGACTTATTGTTCTTCCAACTCTTCTTAGCATATTATCATTTTTTAAGGTCACTCTTCTAACTCTTCTCTCTACTGTATCTATTTTCCACTGCCCCTGTTTAATCAGCACATTTGTTTGGTAGTGGTTTCTTAATGCCTCTGCTTAATTAGCATATTTGAGATAGCGTGTTCAAATTGACATCTTTAGGTTCAAACTGAAAATGCCATCTTTTCTCACGGCTTTATCACTGTCATTGATGTTGGCTTTGTCTCCTTGTCCAACATTTATGAGTTACTATTTACAAACATGATGGTTTGATATAATTGTATCATTTGTAGGTGCAAGCAGAACATGAATAATTTAGACCTTGCTGGGTTGACAGAAGGATGATCAATTCACAGTAACCTCTTTCTACCAAGTTTACAAAGCTGCAAATTCTCACTCTTCGGCAAAATAAAGCTCAGCTTGAAGATAGTGCAGTAGAGGCTGTTGCCAACTTTTACCATGATCTCATTCTGTTTTTGCTTTCAGATTTGCCAAATATTGTATATGATTTCAGTTTTGCCAAATATTATTATGATTTTAGATTTTACAAATACTGTTTATGATTAACTGTAGAATGTTCAGATTTCTTCGCTATGCTTGTTGATATATTATTGTTGGTTTATAGTTAATGCATGTGAATTTGTATCTTTTGAGGTCATTTGAAACCCGGTGGGAATCAGTCATATGCTGCCGAACAGATTGGTGCAGCAGAAGTAGTTTGCCGGAATAAAACCTTTTGTTATCAGGTGAAACACCTGGATCAAGTGAACCACTCGGATTCACTGGTTCCTGGCCTGGAACTGAACCTGCTCTGGTTTCAATCGTGAGGATGCGAACAAGGCCTAAAACGTCTGTGGCTTGTTAAAAAAAAAAAATGGCAGTGGCTCCACAAGTCGCCGCCGTCTTCGGCCTCTGGAATTCTCATCCCTATGCCGCCTCAAGACATAGTCGCCGACCCTGCTCCGCCCCTCGCCATCACCAAGCTACCATCGGTGAACGCATCGCCGGAGGATGCGCCACCCTCTTGAGACCAGGGAAGATCAGTGTCTCCCTCCATCCTAGCGTGCTCCTGCTTGGCGACCTCCTCCACGGCCGCGATCGACATCAACGCCGGGCGCGGCCTCTTGGGCAGCGCGACGGCGCGACTTGCCCCTGAAGCATCCGTCCACCTGGCACAGCAGCTCTTTGAGCAGGCCTGAGACCTCTGGCGGAGAGGCAGAGCACGGGAGGACCGAGCAGTTCCGCCTCTGATCGAGGGCATGATGTGTACAAGCAGGCAGCCTTGTAGAGGAACAAGACGCGCAGGCACCATGCGACGGGGCAGCTGTCGAAGCCGTAGACACGTGTGACGTTCCCGTCCTTGGCGGCGACGAGTGCAGACGCGAACCTGGCGAGCACGTAGGGGACACGGGGTGTGCCGCCGTTGCCAGCCGAGGATGGCGAGGATGCCGGCATCATGGGCGGCGCATTTCGGGCCTTTTTCAGCCCCGAAAAGTCAATCTGATGCTTGAGCTAAATCAAACACCATAATGGTATCAAATATCATTGCTGTGTACAAAAAAACAAAGTGGGTAATCAATGATCCCACCCCTAATACCTGTGTATTTGATTACCATTACTGTTTACATTAACAGACCACTAACCAAACACCACCTACACTTCATTTGGAGTCCCTCACATTTCCCTCTTAGAATTAATGGAGTTAGGCAGGATGAGTCTCCTCTTGAGTATTTCTCTAAGTCTTCTTGGTGATTTATGGGTTTGATCCTCGTATTTTTCCTCTCTTGTACCTCACGGTTTGTTAGAGGTAGTGATGTTAGAGTTGGCCAGATGCTGCCAATTGGCTGATTCACCTTTTGTGGTTTACTTGCCTTGTTTATATAGAGAAATACAAGGAAACAAATATCCTATTACAGGAAAGAAACTATGGCTATTAATTTGGGCTGATATTGCTTTCTAAACAAACAAACTCATATCTAAAGAAGGTAAAAACTTGGCACACAAGTCTTCTGGCTTACCAACGCACAAGTTTACTTGCAACAAATCTCCGCCTAAACCTTGTGCGCTTGGTCTACTTCTTCAACTCCTATCTTGCCCCTCAGTTTCTGGAACTTGACTCATCATAGAGCTTTTGTCAGCACATCCGCCAACTGTTCTTCTGACCTAACAAACATAATGCTGATCCTTTCTTCTGCAGCACATTCACGAATGAAGTGATAACGGATTCGAATGTGCTTGCTTCTCCCATGATGAACTAGGTTCTTGGCAAGATCAATTGCTGACTTGTTGTTCATCTTTAATATTGGTGGTTTGACTGCTTCACCCACAATTTCAGACAGCAAACCACCAAGCCAAACTGCTTGACAGGCTGAAGCTACCATATACTCTGCTTCAAAGGTTGACAAGGCTACCGATTTCTGCTTCTGAGATTGCCATGAGACTGGACTTTGTCCAAGGAAAAACAAGACCCCAGACGTGCTCCTGCTATCATCTAGGTTGCCACCCAGATCGCTGTCACTGAAACCTATTAACTGCAAGTCACCAGGTTTCCCTCTTCGGTATGTAACCCCAAAGCTTCGTGTCCCAGCAACATAACGGAGAATGTGCTTAACTGCAGCTTGATGATCTTTTCGTGGATCCGACATGAAACGGCTCACAAAGCTCACAGAAAAAGCTAGATCAGGACGAGTGTGAATCAGATACCTCAGTGCTTCAATGGTACTATGGTACTCTGTTGAATCCACCACCTTAGCTGAGCTTGTCTTGGTCAGCTTCAGCCGTCGTTCCATGGGTGTGTGGCACGGGTTACAACTCCCCATTCCTGCTTTCTCCAGCAACTTCTGAGCATAGGCAGCTTGGTGAATTGAGATGCCATCCTTTCCCTGGATCACCTCAATACCAAGATAATAGCTGAGCAAACCCAAATCACTCATACGAAACTGCTGCCTCATCTCATCCTTGAATCTTGTGATGTCATCATCAAGAGCACCAGCAATGAGAAGATCATCAATATACACACCAACTACCAGAGGTCTACTAGCAGTGCACCGGGTATACACAGCATGCTCATGGTCACTACGATGGAAACCAAGTGTATTCAGTGAAGAGTGCAGCTTTGAATACCAGGCCCGTGCTGCTTGTCAAAGTCCGTACAATGCCTTTTTCAGCTTCAGTACTTGGTCTTCTTTCCCAATGACAAAACCCGGTGGCTGGCAAACATACACCTCCTCCTCCAAGACACCATTCAGGAAGGCAGACTTGACATCCATGTGGTGCACCCTCCATTCCTCATGAGCTGCAACAGCAAGAATTAATCTAACAGACTCCATCCTTGCTACAGGTGCAAAAACTTCTTCAAAGTCAATGCCTTGTTTGTGCACAAAGCCCTTTGCTACCAATCTGGCCTTGTACTTGACAATCTGCCCATGCTCATCCTTCTTTGCCTTATATACCCATTTTAGTCCAATTGCCTTGTGACCAGGAGGAAGATCAATGACCTCCCAGGTACCATTTTCCTCTATTGATCTTAGCTCTTCCTTCATAGCTGCACTCCAATTTTGGTCTCATTCTGCTTCGGAGAGTGTGGCAGGCTCCTCTTCACTGACCACGTTCAACTCCTCCGCCAGATGTCTTTGTGCAAAACCTGGTACTTCTACAGGACCCAGAACATTATCAATTCTTCGAAACCTGAGTTCCTCTTCTTCATCATAATTAGCATCCAAGTCAGGTTCAGAACTTGGAGGTGTTGCAAACTCCACAGGTGGTGCCTCTGCTGCTGGAGGTGTACTCTGCTACCCTTGATCAAACTCCTCATCAGGTTGGCCTGCAGTGATTGTGGTGTACTCCACTGAAAAAGGTTTTGAGCTGCATGGCTCTGAGCCATCATCTCCCTTCTCCCAACTCCATTCTGCCTGCTCATCAAACACAACATCTCGAGTGATATGAACTCGTTGTGTCTGTGGATCATATGCTCTATAAGCCTTTGTCCCAGGTTCATAGCCCACAAAGATCATCTTCCTTCCCCGGTCATCCAATTTCTTGAGATGTGGCACTGTGTTCTTCACATACACAATGCAACCGAAAATGCGAAGATGATGTATAGCAGGTTGCTTACCATATAAAGCTTCAAATGGAGTCTTGCCCTTCACACTTTTTGTTGGTGATCTGTTCAGCAGATATACTGCAGTTACTACTGCCTCACTCCAGAAAAATCCTGGTAGGTTCTTGGCCTTCATCATGCTCCTTGCAGTTGCAACCACTGTCTGGTTTCTCCTCTCCACAACACCGTTCTATTGTGGTGAGTATGCTACGGTTAGCTGGCGCTGGATTCCCATCTGAGTGCAATACTTAGAGAATTCATTTGATGTGAATTCTCCACCTTTGTCAGTGCGCAAACACCGTGGCTTCTCCCCTGACTTTGCCTCTGCAACCGCCAGCACTCGCTTGATTGCATCTGCTGCCTGATCCTTGGACTGAAGCAGCTCAATCCACATAAACCGGCTGCAATCATCGACAAGGAGCAGGAACAGCTTCTTGCCACTCGGAGTGGCAGGTAGAATTGGGCCACACAAGTCACCATGGACAAGCTGGAGCACCTTGTTTGCCCTGTACTCAGATTTCCCAGGGAATGGCGTCCTCTTCTACTTTCCTGCCATGCACCCTTCACACAGCTAGTCGACTTGCTTGATCAATGGCAACCCTCGCACCAACTCATCACCAGCCATCTTGTTCAATGCTGGGAAATTGAGATGTCCCAGCCGGGCATGCCATCGCCAAGCCTCCTCCTCGCTAAGTGCTTGAAGGCAGACAGGCCGTGCCAGTTTCACCTCAAGCACGTACAGCCGGCTGGAACTCCGCTTGATCTTTGCCAGCACCCGATTCTTCGGGTCTTCTATCCGCATCACTCCGCCGCCTATGAACGTCTTGTATCCGAGATCGTCGAGCTGCCCAACACTGAGTATGTTGGTTCTGAGCTTGGGGATAAAGTAGACGCTGCTGAACGCGACGTGCTCTCCTGTCTTGCCAATGAAGAGCACCGTACCGCATCCTTCGATCCGCACAACAGAACCGTCTGCGAACCTGACGGTGCCGCAGACTGCGGTGTCCAGTTCAGAGAAGGCGCCGCGAACCCCGGTCATATGATTGGATGCATCGGTGTCCACGACCCATCTTTCAGCGCTGGTGTCGAGCGCGTTCACCACAGCTCGCTCCTCCACATGGATCTCCCTCCCCACTCCTGCCGCCGGTGAGGGAATCCTGGCGCCTGACTCGCTCGGAGTGTGGAGAATTGTGGCCTCCGCCATCAGCAGCGAGGTCTCCTCATTGGCGTGATGGGCCTCGGCGCGCCCACCACCCTGTTTCTTCGGTTTGGACCAGCACTCGCGTGCCCAATGGCCGGCCTTCCCACAATTCCGGCAAACGTTGCCTGGCCTGGCCCGGCGTGGTTCGTTCCCGCCACCGAAACGTCCCCTGCCGCGTCCTCTGCTCTGGCCACCGCCGCGTCCGTCATTGCCGGAATCACTCTGCTCCTGGAACTTCAGGTGAGTCATCCACTCCTTCTCAGTCAGCAGCAGCTTTCCATTCTCGACATTGCCCGAGATCGTCGTCTTCTTCCGCTCCTCCACAGCCCGCAGTCGTCCGGTGGCTTCCTCAATCGAGATTGTGCTCAATTCGAGCAGAGTCTCAATTGAGATCGCCACCTGCTCAAGCGACTCGGGAGCCACATGGAGCAGCTTCTTGATAACCTCCTTCTCGGCAACGTCTTCACCAATAACACGCAACTGGTTTGCGAGAGTGGTGAGACGAAGGGAGAAGTCTTCAACGCCTTCACCCTGCTTGAACGCCAATTCTCCGAATTCCTGTCGGAGCTTCGCCACGTTCGCCTCTTTCATGCGGTTGTCACCGATCCTCACCGCCCTGATCGCCATCTAGGCTTCTCTGGCGGTGTCCTTCACGGCGAGCCCTGCCTGCATCTCTATCGTCACCGCGCGTAGCAGAGCAGACAGAGCGCTGCGATCCTCTTGGAACGAGCCTTCACTGGTGTGGATGACGTCCCAGAGTCCCACCGCCTGAAGATTGACCATCATCACCGGTGACCACTCTGTGTAGTTGGTACGCGTGAGGACAGAATACACCACAGAGCTTGACGCCTTCTCGATCACTCGCTCAACAACCACCTCTCACACTGCTCCTCGGCTTCGTGGGCGACGTGGTGGTGGTGACGGTGATCTCGGCGGCGATCCTGGGGGTGTCCTCCCTCCTCCTCGCTGACTTCCTACCAGAGACATTGCTTCCTTGGACCGTGACACGGTTCTGATACCACTTGTCAGAGTTGGTCGGAAGACAAGCTCACCGGAATGTCACCGATGAGATGAAGATGAAACACACGCATACAGGTGAGAAGGAGAGCTCAAGGCACAAGTATGTTTTCTGGTGCTGCCAATTGGCTGATTCACCTTTTGTGGTTTACTTGCCTTGCTTATATAGAGAAATACAAGGAAACAAATATTCTATTACAGGAAAGAAACTATGGCTATCAATTTGGGCTGATATTGCTTTCTAAACAAACAAACTCATATCTAAGGAAGGTAAAATCTTGGCACACAAGTCTCTTGGCTTACTAGCGCACAAGTTTACTTGCAACAGGTGACGGATGGTGACAGCCTCGTTCATCCTTTTGTAATTCTCCATGTTCAGTTACGAGTTGAACCTTTATAATAAGAAGATGTTGAATAGCTGACAGACCAATGAGGCAGCATCATCCTAGTAGTACCTAGGTGCCTGGAACTAAACCCTAACCTTGTAGATGACTGTATCTTGGTAAGTAAGCTTTGTAACTATAGTAATGACGTATATAAATAACTTAGGCTAACTGATTGCTCTATTAAACTTGTATCTTTTACTAGGATACGATTCTCCACATGTGTGCCCACTATTTTTATATCTATCAATCACCCCTGTCTTAGACTGGTAATTAGTACTGAATATAGCACTTAGCACAAGTCTCTTTCATTCGGGATAAATATGATACCTTAGGATAGTTTTAGGGAAAAAGCTATAACGGTAATTCTGTGTGCTTTTAAAACAATCTTATACTCACAAGAATTACCTACAGTTGGCATCTCGGACACTTGCTAGGAAATAAACCTCCAAGTGATCCTTATGAAAGCCAACATTGAGCATTGTCCCTCCTTAATTGTACTGTATACACAAGAATGAAACCGTGACTATTGAAAGTCTTATCGTAATAGCTGATGTTCATGAGATGGCAGGATCCAATGATATTCGTGAAATACTACAAAACACCGCCCCTCAACTTGGACCAGGGTTGAGAGACTGCAAGAGTAACACACAGAAAAAACTAAAAAGAACATTAGCTAGAACCGACCAAACAGAGGAACCCAAAACCATCCAGGAGCCTAATTTCCACCCAACCTGAAAGCACAGACGTGGTGTTCATCTCGCACACTGTGTATGGCCTCTGAAATGCTTGGAGAAGCTCCCTCAAAAAACACAAGAATTGCAATGCTTCCACAAAGACCATGCTCCAAGAATGATCAATGGAAAAATTAACTCCCATCCTTTGATTTGTCACAATTTTTTGGATGCGTTTCTCCACCAATCTGCCAGTGATGTTTTATCCAAACTTGGTGTGAGATGCTGTAAACCGAGTGGAGCACAAATATTGAACCAGAATTGTCATGAAGAAACGCAAGTAAGAAGTAGATGATGATGTATAGATTCCTCTTTTTATCACAAAGTAAATAATACTCCCGGTGTAGACTCTCAGCAGTGCAATAATACATTAGTTTGAAAGATGACGTGTTAGAAATATGGATGGCCCAGCTGAAATTTTTAAGGAAAAAATCTTTTTACTGGGATGTGAGCAATCTTGTGCTTATTAGGATCTCCAGCCTTCTGGCAGCTCTTAGTGAATGATGGATCACAGTAAGTTCGAATGACCGTAGAGACGCAGGCAGAAGTGGGAGTGACCGAATACTTCTGCAGTAATCCAAATGCAAATGCTCCAGAGATGTTATTGTTGCCAAATTCTCTGGCAAGCGGTCCCAGTTACAGCAACTGAAGTCAAGGCATGCTAGTGAATGAAATTGCTGCAGGATTTCTTCCTCCCTCAGTTCCTCCGATTCATGAATCCTAATACTCCATAGGGAAGAGAAGCCTTCTGCTGAAAGCAGCTGTGGAATGAGCAGAATGTTATCAACGGCAATACCATGAAGAACTCACACTTCTCTTCAGGGGTTGTAAGCTTGGGGCACTTTGTAATGCTGAGGTGTTGCAGTTTACTGAGATTGTTTAAGCCTTCTAAACTGGTAAAGTTGACACATTCCTGGATGGAGAGATCAGAGTGCTTATGAAGAGACTGAATCACAACAGAAGGGATAGCTGTAAGCAAGGGAAGACCCCTTAGGTTCAAGCTAAATAGGGATGTGATGGACAGTATCAGTGATGGCACAATATGAGATAATGACCCTGTCCACTGACGCAGGAAACATGAATGGAGAATATTGTTCTTCTTTTATGTCGCCATAGATAAGTCTAACTGTCAAGCTACCACATCTGCCAAAAACATTGGACAAGATGGTGTTATCATCCTGCTCATTAGCAAGCTTCTCTATTTCCTCAGCATGTACTATAGTATTCAAAGACGGTGCAGATTGCGATGCTTGTTTTACAAAGAGTGACCTTCACATGTCAACGTCATCCCTACATGTAAAAACCAAGGCCTCACACCGCTGAATGGCCAAGCTCTTCAGGCTCTTTGGAAGTCCTGGCAATTTTTGTAGCTTAGGGAGGCTATCAAGTTTAAGTCGGCAAAGGTTAATGAAAATATTACCTATTTTCAGAATAGCTTCCGAATTGTAACAGTGACAGAGTTTGAGACACTGCAGGTTGCCAACTAATCCGCTGATTTTGTGACAGCCAACCAGGCAATTTGTTTCCACGGTAGCGATATATTTGTAATTCTATGAGTTCGGTGGTGGGCAGAGGCCCTCAAGTATGTCTGCTTGCAGATCTGGAGACAAACTCTGCTGCCCAGGATTGGAGCATGGCCATTCAAATGACAATGCTGTGAGATACATCTTGTCAGTTAGCTTGGCTTCCAAAGCTACCTCCTTGCTTTCAACATATTCTAGGCCACTGATTCTCAGGCTACCGCGAAGGTTATCTATACCCTTCAGTTGTACAGCTCATACCCCTTCTCCTTTCTCACTTTGTGTGGCACAACCACCCAAAACACTGGATGGCTCGTCTAGTATCAATCTCAGGTCATATTGAGCAACAGTATCTAAATAGGACAACACGAGTATAATATAAAATAGAAAACCGATTAAAGTCTTACAATAGAGTTTAAGTAGTCTTAAGCGAGATAAGTTTTAAAACAGAGTTTTAAACATAACGACAGTGATATAAAAGAGATACGACGGTTTTTTACTATAAAATATATATTGTCCTAAGACATGCTTCACTCTTCGTGATCGGAGTTCGGTGAGGAGGGAACCGGTTCACACGAGCAGTTCGCAGAAGCCTCACCTTCCCAGACTTTTTGGTCGCAACAGCTACACCAGCTACTTACAGAAAGAGCTACACATGACAAAAAGAGAAACAACAAACCATGAGTACTAATTACTCAGCAAGACTTACCCGTAAAAATTGGTTAACTACTATAGCCGACTCTTAAGCATGAGGGGTTGACTCACAGAGATGGCTATTTGCATAAAACATAGCGCTAACAATAGATCTTTACTTTTAAGTTTTAGCAGTAAATTAAGTGCAAAGAAAAATAAATTTAATTTGCACTATCAACTATTACAATCATGGTTGCCAAACAATTACCTGTAACTAATCAAACATATCATATTATCATTATTATTAGACCAGTTGTTACTATGACATGACGCAGTGAACAAGTAGTACTCGTTACTGTGAGGGGCAGCGATTATAATCGATTTACACCAGCAGGAAAAAATTCGAAGTACACGACACGTATGCGCTTTTCGAAAGCCGCACGAGGCCACCTTTCGCTCAACCTATAAGGCGGGTCCGAACAGGCGCACCTCTCCCGAGCACAGGGTCCTCTATGCGATCACCACGTAGGACATATCCATTATAGTTAGACACAAGGCTCTCCTCCGCCGCTGCCAAAAGAGAGGTGGGGTCGTCCAACCACTACGGCGTTTTGCTACATCACACATCAGTTTCCTGGGTCTCATGTCCTCAGTATGTATTCGATACGTTCAAACTTGCTCAACAGGATCACACTCGAATCGGTCCTTAACCGACACAGACGGGGCTACCACCGTGAAGGTCCAGCCTTCTCAAACCCTCCTATAGTCTATCCCCGCCCGGTCTCAGGTTTATTCAAGTGTGGGATAAAATCAAACTTACAATCTCGCGAGTGAGATTTCTCATTCACTCGACTTCTACCGTTGATTAGAATTCATAGCCTAGCTCTACATCGAGTTACCTATACCAATATAGACTCAATAGAGGTAAGTGGCACTATCATGCATCCTAGGGTTCCATACAACTCATATAACTTAATGCACAATACAATAACCACACAATACATTGTGATAAAATATAAATTTAAAACAGAGGTAATGCACCGGGGCTTGCCTTCGGTTTGCTGAGAGTTAGCACAAACAAGAGGAAGGTCTTCAGCAACGGACGACTCCGGAGCGATCAATGCTAGATCTTAGTCTTCCGCGACGTTTTTTAAATGTGTGAAATAATGTGCGAGTATGATTAGTCATGCACCTAATGATGTCTAATATTTTTCTTGTCATCGCATGTGACAAGGACGCTCACATGCGATGATAGGCTCATGAATGCATATGTCAAAGATGAAAATGCGATGATATGATAAGAGGAGTATGATGATGCTTTTATGAAAAAGAATTTTATTAAACCAAGGTGCTGCTGGGATTTATTTGAAAAGGTTTCTGAAATGAATTTCTATACTATACTGAATAGTTCATAATACGGAAGATTACTTCTAAATTTTTTGTAATATGGTTCTTGAAGGCATAAATCACAAATTTTGTTGCTCAAAATATTAACAAAGCTATAAACTAATTTCTAAACAAATTTTATACTTTATTGCAATATTATAAATTTCTAATGAATTAATTCGTATCTAAGAGTAATAAATTATTTATAATTAATATATAAGTGTATAAATTCTAAGTAACTCTAAGATGACATATATTAATTAGTAGAACATAATTATGCATTTTTCACATTTTTAATATGCATGAAAAATGATGATATGCATGTAGGTATAATTGCACATTATTTAATTAATAGAATTAATTCAAATGCGAAAAATGCAACTTTGAATGTTCTAAAATATTCTACATGATGAGAGAATTCTAACGGTATATTATTTGTAATTTTTAGGGCTAAGATGAATTTTTTGCGATTTTTGGAAGATAATACTAATTTCTGGACAATTAATAATTGATTTCGCAAATAATTAAAATTCCAGCCGGTGGGAACAGGCCACACAGCAGGCCTCAGGGTTGGCGCAAAGGATCCTCGTGGACACACGGGATCCGGCCTGTATAAGCAGACGCCACATGGGTGGCTGCACGGTTAGTCCACATCGGATCAGATGGGTGCAGAAGATCCGATGGGAGCGAGCTCGGCCCAGGCGCAGCGCGCATGGCGACCGACTCGCCGGAGCAACAGCGAGCTCGCCGTGCTTGCTCCCTTCCGGGCAAATACAGAAAAAATCCGGGACCATAAGGATCACCGTGACGTGGGGAGTTCGATGGCGTGGTCGCCGCGGAGAGGGCCTCACCGAAGATAGGTCGGCGGCAAGGGACGGCGCGGCGCGACGTTCGGCAAGGTCACGACAGCGTTATGGTGGATGACGGCCAAGGGGGTCTGCTTTTTAAGCTTCAGGGAGACGAGTAGAAGGCCGGCTCGGAGGTTTTCGTCGCCGGAGAGGGCCGCAACAAGGGGCTCGTCGTTGAGGGTGACGGTCACCGGCAACGGCCGGAGTTCAAGTTTGAAATCCAAGGTTCGTCGGATTCGGCGGGAGTTCGGCCGGCGGCTTCAAACTTCGAAACTTTGGGGAAAAGTCGAAATTGATGGAGTGCTTCGCAGAAGATGGAAGGAGATCATTGCTGAGAGCTTGAGAACGAGGCGGCGCAGCTGTTGAACGATGGAGAAGGGCTGGGGCGGTGTAGGGAGGGTGCTCCACGGCGGCGGGGTCGTGCGGCCGGGGAGAGGCAGTGAGCGAGAGTGGAAATGAGGAGGAGTGGGAGGAATCTGGACGGGGAGGCGGTTAGAGGACACGAGGCTGGGGTGTGGCACGCACCCCCTGTCCCAGGTCACGTGGCTGCACTGCATGCGCCCCGCGCGGGGTTGCGCTGGCCAAAGGGAGCTGGCGGAGGTAGAGGAAGACACTGGCGAGTGGGTCCCGCTCCCTATTCTATTTTTCCAATTTTCTCGGATTTTCTGCGTGGCTTGCTGTTTTTGATCCGAAAACAGAACTTTTAGAGCTCTAAAAATTTTGAAATTTTGCAGGGTGGTAGATCTTTCTAAATGGAACTACTTTTATTTTGGGCCCGAGTTCAAATTCCAAACATATTGTATTCTATAAGAAAATTATTTTAAGAGAAATAATTTATTTGGGCCTTTTTCCTTGCAATATAAGATTCCACAAATTTTCTAAAATTCGAATCTTTACAATACCCTTCCAAAGAAATTTTTGGCTCAAAAAGTTTCACTGAAAAATTTTTTACTTAAATTTTGAAATTTAGATTTAACTCGGGAATTTGAAATTGACTACGATCGTTTGTATTTCTTTTTAAGCTCGGATTCCGAAACCTTGAATCAAATATGCTTGCTTCTTTATTTACAACAATGAAGTCACGCAGTTCTCGAAGTGATTTCAACTCCCCGATGGTAGGAGAACCTAAAATATCAGAGTTGTTAAATGAAAAGCCAGAGTACCTAATGCACCGCAAATTAATAAGGTGACTTATGTTTTTGACATCTTAAAATTCTAGAACACCTGAGCCACGAAGCTCTAGAATTTGCAGATGGTAGATTGTATTAAGCTTCTTCGGCAAATGGATCTTCAGAGACAAGGGATTATGAATTCTGACAAAGAGTAGATGTCTCATATTGCAGATACAGGATGGAATTGTCTGCATATAAACTTGACATCCACTTGAATCACACGCAACTTTTTAAATTCTTCAGAATGTCTTCAAGTTTATCTACTGTTATCCCCTGTCCACTGATAGTAGTAACAAAGATCAGTGTGCTCAATTTTCGCAATTTGCAAATCTGCTTCATGACCTTCATTGATCTTTTGGCGAACAAACAGATGATGAAATTTTGCTAGGTGAGTTCATTCAACTTGCTTAAGCTTGCTTATTACTAACATAAGTAGTAGCAATTATCTTAAGTTTATTATTATAGTATTTAATAATATGAAATTATATTTGATAGGTTCTTATACATTATTTTTGTCAATTTGTTGCATCAATTAGAATACAATTAGTGATAATTACAACAATTTCTTATTAATTAGTTTATAGATAATTATTAAGACTTGTATACTTTAGTATTATAGTTACTATATAGGTAATTATTATGTGGAAAAAGATGTATCTCCTCATATTACTATTAGTAATTTGATTATCCTCGTCCTAATATACCTCGTCCATCTAACCATACAGAACGTTATGGTACAATCCAACCCATAAATATATAGATGGGATGGTCTCATTCAACCTTATCCTCCATACAAACGCACTCTTAATAAATCAGGTTCAATGTGCCGAGTGAGAGCAATGAACCAAATCCGAGTCGAATGGGTACCAAAACAGACACCGATTGTAGGCAAGGATGCGTCCAACTCTTCACAGAAACAATTTTGGTGAAATTTTACCAATTTTTTCTTGACAGTTTTCATTTTCAGTGGGATGGAAATACTTGATACAGATGAAACCATAATAACTTATAGATTAAAGATGATTTCTTGCAAAATCGTACACTTATTTAACAATCAATTCAAATTTGTTTGTCAAAATTTCATATTTTTTGGTGAACTTCCAGTTTTTTCTTTCCAATTTACTATTACAAAAATCCATTTCTACAAGTGGACTTAAACCTTTCTACACTATATAAGAATCCTTCATTCGAGGCGTGGCTCAAGGCACATCAAAGATATGTTTTTTTTTTCATTGCCAAATTGCATATCTAATGTGAAGTCACAGGAGGACTGGATCGTCTCCAATGACTCTGATAGGAGACACATTTTACTTAAAACGCGTGTGAGGAGACTTTATTTTTACCTAAAATGCATCTCCAACGAGACTCTAATAGGAGACACATTTTAGGTAAAACTTGACTGCAATGATTCTATAAGAGCAACTCAATACTCCCTTCGTCTCTAAATATACTTCCATTTTAGATGTGGGCACAAGGATTACGGACGGTGAAAAAAAAAAGAGATGCGCTAAAAAAAGAGAAGGAGAGAGATAGTATTAAAAATAGAGAAACATATATTGAGAAAAGAGAATGACGAGTAAAAAGGAAAAACTCAAAAACTCTAGATGAGGAGTAATTGGGGACAGAGGTAGAACCTAAATCAAAATTGATACTTAAAAAAATTCTCTTCTCCAATAGATACCAATATTTAAATATGTAAAAAAATGAATATGCCACGTCATCTTTTTTTTTTTTTTGCCCATGGAGTGATATTTTCGGTGGCCCGTTTCATAATCTAGTTTATAATCCATCTCCTCTTGTATTCACCGGCAAAATCACATCACCCAAATCGAAGTTAACCATCCATCGCTCCATCGGAAGCCTTTGCTTCATACTGGCAAGCATAGAGCACCTCGTGCGCATGGCTGGAAGCACCTTCGGTCGTGTACTGGTTGCGATCGATGGATTCGCCGGGAAAAAGAAGGCAAAGTGTGATACAGCAAAGGGTGGACGGGGTGTTCTGGTAGATGGGTCAACCTAAAGCTTTCCTAAATCTGGGTACCGTATTTAATAGGGATAGGGGTAGATAAACTTAGGTAGTTGTTATAAGTACTTTTGGAGTGCTATTTTTTTATCTCTAATATCTAAATTAGTATTTAGATATTTGGTTTAGGTACCTATTCGAGTTGCTCTAATAGGTGATATGTTTTTCTTTTTCTTACAGATGTTCCTAAAGATCATGATTTTGTTTCAGATGTTGTGCTCTTTCAGCTTTAGAGTTGTCACATTCTACTGTGAGCACCGATAGTGACTCGACCAACAACAGAGCCGGAGCCTCTTTGACGCAGCAAATGCACCAGTCGGGAGAACCTCCGAACTCATGGGCCAGAATGGTTGGTGGACCATTAGACAGTTAGGCTCCTGCATGGGCTATATAAATAGCAAGTCTTACTTGGAGAGGGGTTGAGCATTGTATGAGATAAAACAACAGTATATCTATCCTCTATCACACTATCTTTCGCTTCCACAAGCTGCTCTGCTCTTCTTCTTCCCTCTCGTTCTCCAGCCCGGTTGCTAACATCTATTATGCAGGAAATTAAAAACTATCAAGACTAGTGAACTAGTCTATTCAAGCTAGCAAAGTAGCTTTACTGCATATTATCAACAACTTAAGAAACTGATTCTGGATTTTGTAGGACTACTGATTCTGGAACATTCATATATGAATGTTGCTTCCAATTTAAAAGTTTGCTACTCTAACAATACTAAACTAACTATTGAACTCCAGTTCCATAAAAAAAAAAGGCAACACTAAATGTTCTCATCAGTATCTGACAGTTGCCAGCTCTTTTGCTTGCTCTCTGAGAAGATCTTGATTTGCCCACACTTGAAAAAATGATGAAAAAGATATCACAAGTCATCATCATTTCTTACTATCCAGAGAGCAAAACAAGTGAACCTACCAGCTGTTTGATGGTCAATCTTCAAGGCGTTCGATTCCCTGTGCTTGACTTTGAGTTTCATTTCCAGCTCAAGAATTAATGTACTGCTCTCGCTCATGTAGTTGATCCTGATGAACCCAGACATCAATTAAATTTCAAATAAGGATTTGATATCCCTGAAGCAAATGTAAGAGCATTTTATGTTTGCATATAAAACAAATAAAGATAAGAAGCAAGAAGAAATAAGGCGCTAAGAAGCGAATGAAACAAACAGTACAGGTACAGATATTTCTGCACTTTGCAACTCTAGATGACTAGTAATATCTTCATAATTGATTCACCCCATTGCAAGTTATTTTGATTAGGTTGAGGCGGAATACTAGTCAGTGTGTGTTGTTCAGTCTGTAGTGTAACTGGTGAAACAAGTCAAAATTAAGCATAACAAACAATGAAAATCCTAGAATGACATCCAACTTACCTTGCAACACTATGTCAAGCCCCATTGGCATCTGAAAATACCACTCCAGAATAAGAATAGCGGCCAACAGCCAGAGTAGCTCCACTTAGAAGTTTGTTTGTTATCAAACATATGTTCGATATACCCAAGAAAACATCCCTCACACTTACCTAGCAGTTCGATGTACTTCCAAGTGAATTGTCTTGTCAGATTACCTAGTCTACCGCAGCAGCAGCAGCAGCAGCAAAAAAATAAATATGAAGAACATTCCTCATTTCCTTGTATATTGTCTTGCCAGATGACCTATAGTCAACTGCAGTAGTGGCCTAAATCGGAATTTGATTGCAAGTGGGGGCCTGTAATTGCAGGCGCGCGAAACGGCGAAGAGTCCAAGCTACGGTCGATCAGGCCCAAATCGGCCACCAAGGCGAGCGCGCCCTCTATTTTGGGGGATCCAACTCAAGTCAGCAGAGCCGAAGAACTCACCGTGCACATTCATGTACTCCTGCTTGATACAGTGTTTTCGAAACAAAATCCACCGTTCACGGCTCGCAGAAATTTGCACTGCACCAATTATTCCGGCCCCTATATATTCAATTTTGTTTCTCGTGGAACATGTAAAGATACAGATTGTTCTTGCCTGTTGGCGGCGATAATACACGAGCCACCACATCCTTGGCTTTGTTTATGCTCATGTTGGCATGTGGGAACCATCATCGCGTACGAGCATCAGCCAACAAAAGATCACACGCACGCACCAATCCCAGGCAGATCGATCTCGCTGCAGGTCCAGAGGTCCTGCATGCCCTTTGTGCGTCCTGTCTTTGCAGTGGTAGCTAGCTAGATTCATCTAACTCTGTCCACCCGTTTCCCTTTTGTTTTACGGGACTATCTCCGGCTAGATTCTGTGCATGCATGGGTTACACTTGCTACGTTTGAAATGCACACCGTTTCTGTTGGTTCCTTCGGACGGCACACATTATCTTATTCTTGTGGTGCCATTTTGGCTAGCGTCAGTTACGTCCTTGACCGCACGGTGTAGTTATTACTATAACTTAATCCAGCTCTAGCTAGCGTCTCACATGGCTCTCTGCCTAGCGCGTGGCTTAATGGATATCTGCTTTAGAGCCCTGCGCGAACCTTGCATGAATGGGACCTTCATTTGTATCTTTGCCGAGCTATTTTTAATTTAGCATGCCGCCAACACCACATGCTAAGACTGTTCATCCCACAGCGATGGTCAGGACTTGCAGCCTCATCTCATGTTGATGACTAACGCCAAACCTCACACTGTGCAGCCGCCCTTACGTATGAACTGACAAAGACACCACAGCTTAATCTTACAATCGCGTCCTACGGACGTACTTCCTCTGAAAAAGTAAGTTCCATCAATAATGTCTATTTTTTTCTTAAATTTAAAGAGAGTTATATGTATTGTGATAATTGGTTTTACGATGAATCTAGATCAGAAACATCATATTTATGTTGTTAATTTTAATAAATTTCTTTCTATTGACAATAAAAATTGAAAATGGATGGACTTTGTTTGAAAAAAGTACTAGTGTTTTGAACAGAGATAATACTGACCATACATAGTCATTGGACAGCAACTTAGCTAGTGACACCACCTGTTACTGTTGAAGTATAAGTGAATTGCACATATTTTTCTATCAGTTTAAGCTTTTGAGGTCAACTAGTTGGTGCATGTAACTCAATATAGTATCAGAGCCAGAGGTTTCGAGCTCGAATCCTGACGGACATGATTTATTAAAATAAATTGTAGCCCCACTTCTATTCCACGTTTGCGTCTACGAAAGCTGCACGTGAGGGGGAGTGTTGAAGTATAAGTGAATTGCTCACCTTTCCCATCAGATTAAGCTTTTTTGGTCAACTGGTTGGTGCATACAACTCAATAGTTACATCGATGATCTAAGAACTGCAACTGTAGTGATCAGGATCACCTTTTTTCTATCCTTATCTCTTGATTTTTTCTATGTGGATAAATCTGATCTCTTCTGTTGGGCTTGTTGGGAAACTTTCTAGATTTTACAATTTCATCAATTTATACAAAAAAACGCGAAGAGGAGTGAAAAATTAATACTTAGGGCCTATTTGATCCAGCCGACTAATTAATAGTCAGAACTAATAATTAGTCGACTAATAATTAATCAACTAATTATTAGTCTGTTGTTTGTTTGGAGGTAGGGCTAATTGTTAGTTTATCTCCAATGAAATGTCTGTTTCATCCTTACTAATTTTTAGTCCGTGCTTGTTTGGATCCGTGATGAATTGATTTCTGGGAAAAAAATTCAAGGGTATTTTAGGCATTTTACAGTTCCTCTAGATCGACTAATTGGAAAACAGTTAGTCTGTGGGTGGACTAAAAATTAGTCCTCCTATTAGTTTGTCCGTTTGGAAGAAAATGACTAATTTTTAGTTGATAAATAATTAGTCGACCGGATACAAACAGACCCTTAGTTTCACGCTTGCAATATTGCTCATGATTATATACTGAGTACACAGATGATTTAATATAAATGATTGACTGTATGTCATTTAATGTACACAGCTGGTTTTACCAATATATTTGAAGAACTATCCACTCTAACAAACTAGTGAGTCACAATTGGTGTAGAGGCTGGGATTTTATCTAAAGAAGATATGAACATACAATTATATCAGGAAGACTAGCTAATATCAGCAGCATATGCATAAATGGACATTGGGTGCACAACTAGTTTTGGAACGTGCAATGCACTCTATGCCAAATCCGTTCGAGTACCGAGAAAGCTGAGACTTTGTTAGGTTTAGTGTCAGGGTCGAATAACAGTGTCCATCAACTAATTAATGAGTAGCAGATGATTGTCGTTACTGGTAATAATGCATTTGATTAGGATGCATGGCCAGCAAACCAGGACATATGGGTTTGCTGCTCTGCTTGATGACACTAGACCAAACTTGCACATTAATTATTATGATCAAACTACTCATCCCAATGATAGATGGTATGATTACGTGAGGCCAAACACTTGCGCCAAGATAAACAGTGTCACTCTATCTCGTAGCTATCGTTATGGCTGCTAATGTGCTAGAAAAATATCTTTTTGAAAACAGTTGATCATATTCTTCATGTTGATATATACATGCATGCATTTCCCACTAAATTTTCTCATTAATTGTAACATGATAGCAACAGATAGACTGAACAGTCACAATCTTACAGTTTTTGCTTGACAAGAATGTACGGAGTATATGGATGAAAAAAATGACGGCCACTAGTCTAACACTAGTGTAAATGGCATCTTGTAGCCTTAATTTTTAGCTTGAGAAATGACTGTTTCTCAAACAATTAACGACCTCTATCTCCCACCCCGTGAAAGGAATTTCCGTATTAAAAAAAATACTGGCACAGACCATAAAACATTAAAACCTGTAAGGTTGAAAATCGGCGAATTTCAGCTGATTTTGATCTGAAATTCTTTAAAATTTGAACACTGTAAGGTTTTATCAAAATTATCGATAAAAATTTTACCAGTTCTATCAACGCTCAGTTTTGACACTTTGAAACCAGTAAGGTTCTATCAAAATTATCAATAATTTATCTATCAAAAAAGATTTTAAATTATTGATAAAAATGTCAAAACTGGCCAAGATCTACTGTTAGAAACGAATACTACTTGCCATCACTGATAGAACCGAAAATCAGTGCAACTCACTGAATTTTGGCCAAATTTTTTCACTGCTCTCTCTCTATCACTCACTCACTCATATTCCATCCGTTCCTAAATTGATGTCGCCGTTGATTTCTAACATCAACTTTAATCATTTGTCATATTCAAATTTTTTTGATAAATATCATATATTTTGTTATAATTTAATTTATTATTAGAGTTATTTGAATCACAACTTAACATTTTACACATTTGAACTAATTTTTTAAATAAAATAAATAGTTAAAATTGATGTCAACGACGACATCAATTTAAGAATAGACGGAGTATTAAAAATCTTATGGACTGTTGCACAAACAAGAGCACCTAATTTCACCATACAACGATATAGGAAATTGCCTCTTTTCTGGAGTTTCGGGTACAAACAGAAACAAGTTCGTCACTAGTTACACGTCGCGTGCTGGCCGGAAACCCCGCTCGAATCCATTGCAGATATTCGTTGACTCAGCATGCATGTGTCATCCATGACTGTCTCATCGGTTTGACCAAGGAGAACTGTCTGGATCAGGGGAGCTAGCTAGCTCAAGCTGCAGAATTTAAAATTCGCCAAGTCTCAGCAGGTGCACCGGACCTTCGGAAAATTGTCTTATGAATTTGACAGTTTCTTCTTTGGAAATTGTATATGCTGCCACGCTGCGGCACTCCCTGATGTAGAAGAATCAATTCGAAGTCTACCCTCAGAACACGTGGTGTCTGCCGGATGAGCTTAGCTGCTTTGGGAATTCAGCTACTAAATCTGTTCTCAAATGTTTGGAACAGAGAGAGGGAGTATTTTTTCGCACAAAATACTATCAGCGACGATAATTTTGTAATGAAGGCAGTATTATATATTTACTGCTAATCGATGATGTGTGAGACCCTATGGCCTGGAATTCATGCATGTTGCGCCTTTCTCTCGATTTGCCGGTTGCCATTCTTTGCCAACCACGTATCAACTTGACGCAACACGGTGGTTGGGTTCGCTAGAGATGATTCGTCGTCCATATCTAGACGATGTTTGGGTTTAGTTTTTATAATCTAGTCAATAAACTGATATGTTTGAAACTAGTAAAAATTATATAATCTGATTCATTATAATCTTAGTGGTTCCAAACAAGGTCTAATAATCAGTGTCAATTTTTGCAGGATTGTCCTCAAGGCTGAGTCTATACCTAGCTAACAGGCCGGGCTGAGCTCGAGCTGGCTCCGAGGCGGCTCGACATGGTCTGATGTACCAGTTATCGTGCCTACGGTAAACGCTGCCCAACTAGTTGATCGAGTCGTGCCATGCCAACTCGTGGGCCAACTGCCCAGGCCTAAGCACGATTCAGCTGATTTTTTATGAGCCGTGCCGTGGCGTCGAGCTGTGCTGGGGACGGACCGGCTCGGAGCACGAAAAAAATAAATAGTATTTTTCCAAAAATAACTGCTGAAAACTTATATAATATTAAAAATTCTAAATTTTATATTAAATAAGTCAAATTACATATATTTTTAATATAAAATTTTAAAAAATAATAAACGGGTCGAATGGACCGTGCCGAGACAAACGGGCTATACGAGCTTGGTATCGGGTTTGACTAGGCCGGCTTAAACGGGTTGTACTCATGTCGGAGCTGAGGCCGGACCCAAGCACGACCCATGTCGCGCGCCGGCCCGGCCCACTCCTCTGTGACGTGCTATGCTCGGATTGGGTCAAAATAGCTGGACCTCGTGCCGGCCTTTTTGGCCCGGCTCATATGGCCAGCTATCGCTGGGTCTCTCATTTTAAGGGATTACAAGAATAGTTGGTTTTAATATTTGTCTCATGCAAATCTGGCAATTGTGATTGGGACGCATTGGGATTTTTACATTCTTACCACAGCTAGTCCTCCTTCTCTACACCTTGGTGGCCTCCATGTTGTCACAGATCGCAAATAATACTTTTTTTCTGAACTAGGCAATAAGACTCTCAAATTCCCTTCCTTTGAAATTCGTATTGAATATATTTCTAGAAATATATATTACTCCTACCAATTTGTTCCATGATAGCGCGACAATTCTTGTGATGTGCATTGGAAAATTCGTCAACAAACACTATGAACAGGCATACAAAATGCTCACCCTAATTTTTTTGTTGTCGTTTGTACAAGTTTCTTAGCATAAATTTGATCGTAATGGCCTGTCATAGCCAAGGTGATAAAAAGACTCGGCTCACATATACTTTCACAAATTAATTTGGTTTTTATTAAATTTTAATTTAAAAATAAATAGAATTTTAATTAGATCGTAATCTGATTCAGTCCTCACTATCTGTAGTTCATTTTCTTCTACCGGTTTCTACCCGTAGTCATAGCATAAGAAAAAAACATCATGGTGCCCTGTCCTAACCACATGAAAACAAATTCCAAAAGTAATAGAGGCGTCTTCATTATTTAATTCTATAAATTCATAAACACTTGGAATGGAGTTATTGTAGCTCACTCATAATAAAATGCTTTAACAATGCGAAAACATTCATCAACTTTTGAAAAAATATTATAAGTCACTGAAGGCTTTGCGTAATTCTAAAAAAAACATAGGAATACATCGAAAGCTAAAAGCAAATCTTGCAGAACAAAATATATGCCTTCAACAGAGCAATTCCATTCTGCCTTTTTCTAAAAAAAACCTTTTCAAAATTTTTAATAAATCAGTGTTGGAAAAGAAAAGGACGCTTGCCGAAAGTGCACAATTTTCTGCCTTCCAAAGATGAGAAAGAATTTTTTTTTTCTTTGTTTGCTGGTTCCTCGAGGCAGTTCATTGCCAGCGGAATAATAAATCTGACATATTTTATTTTTGCCCCCTCCCAAATGTATTGTTGGCGATGGGGACCCCTCCGTGGGCAGGCCATCTCGCCCGCCTCCGTATTCCCACCGTCTAATAAATCGCCCCGGCATCCAATTCCTCTCCGATTCTGCCTCTTCTTCTCGCGCATCAAATCCAGCTGCAATCAACCATTCCGCCACCCCATTTGCGCCATCATGCTGCCGCGGTCGCCTCCGCGCCCGGAGACCGCAAGCCAAGGACGCGCGCGCCGGCGTCCCTGAGGCGGAACCGCTATCGTTTCTTGGATTCCACCTCCCAGACGTGCGTGCGCGTCAATTCTTCCCAGCGCAGCTGGTGAAGTCCTCTTGCCCGGAATGATTCGGTTTCCTGTTTGTTCGTTTCCATTTTCTTTCCGGATAAGAGTAGGTGAATTTGGGCGTTTCTTAAGAATGGAAAAAGGGAAGCGAATTTTGGCGGCGTTTCTTGGCCTTGGCTATCCCACCTTGCTTTGATAATTCGTGTTGCCAGGCCAGATGCAATGGTTAGGGAGATTGCGCCACGTGAGGGTCGAGGGATCTGTCTGAGGGGTGCGTAGAATTGCATACACGGTATTTGGCACTAGTTGTTTATGCTTCCTCGGTGCCCGTTGCCGCTGAGGCAATCCAACACCGCTTTACTGTTATATAAGCGTGTCTTTCCTGACACGGCTCTGTTGAGATGTGTCTCTGCCAATTGTTTATCTTTGTCCTTCCTTCACTTGCAGCACCGATCTGCCATGGAAGAGTGCCAATTGCTGGTAGGATGTAGGATGGAAGCGGAGGAGGAGGCCTTCTTTGACACGCGGCTGGCGCTGTCACCACTGCCGGCCATGTCTGTGTTGCCATGGTCGGCTGATGGCCTGAGCAGCGTGTCGGAGCGAAGGGAGCGGTTCATGAGAAGCATGGGTTTGGAATGCAGCATCAGCCCCCAAAAGATGGTCACGGTGGCCGATGCCGAGGATGAGGTAGAAGAGATTGTGCCAGAGCTTGGGAGTTTGTTGTCACAGTCTGATGAAAATGAAAGCTCGATGTCGAGCTGGTCGACCGAAAGCTATGAGGAAGGTGAGTCTGATGATGGCAGTAAGGTGGGGAGGAGTTCCCGTTCGTTGTCATTCATCCAGAGGCTGTTGAGCCACCGTAGTAAGATTTCTGGTGTTCCCAAGGCGATTGAGAGGAGAAGAAATGGATGGCTTCAGAAGCTAGGTCTGAGAGTTGGTCTCGTTGATCATGGAGGGGATGAAGCTATCACCAGCTCCTCAGATAGTGGTCAAATTGGGTCGGGAAGATTTGAAAGGGTCAGGGTCTGTACTTACCGGAAGCGGTTGAAAGAACTGTCTGCCATGTATCAAGGTCAGGTGATCAAGGCCCATGATGGTGCCATCTTAACAATGAAATTTAGTCCTGATGGCCAGTTTCTTGCAAGTGGTGGTGAAGATGGAGTTGTGAGGGTCTGGAATGTCATGCAATCTGAAGACTGTAGAATTCCTATGGATGATCCTTCTTGTGTTTATCTCAGAGCACATGTCAAGTGCGGACTGGCTCCGGTCAATCTTGAGAATGTGAAGAAAAGCAAAATCAAGGGCATCAAGCAATCTTCTAAGTCAGCTTGCGTCCTGATTCCAACAACAGTATTTCATATCTCGGAGGAACCATTGCATGAGTTCTTTGGGCACTCTGGTGATGTATTGAACCTGTCATGGTCAGACAATAAGGTCAGAGGAAAATATATTCTTTTTTCATTTGAATAATCATAAATTTTTCATGTAGCATTTCTAACTATTAGAATTTTCTTTACTGCAGAAACTATTGTCAGCTTCAACAGATAAAACTGTCCGCTTGTGGGAAATTGGATCCATAAACTGCATCAATGTTTTTCCACATAGCAACTTTGGTAGGTTTATCATCTCTTAGATTTCTTCTGAATGTTTTCAACTTTATTTCAGAATTTGGCTCATAATTTGCTTTTCCAAATTTACTTCTGCAGTGACTTGTGTGCAATTTAATCCAGCTGATGAGAATCATTTCATCAGTGGATCAATAGATGGGAAAATCCGTGTATGGGATATTCAAAGGTGCAGCGTTGTCGATTGGACAGATGTTAGAGACATAATAACAGCAGTTTCTTACCGACCTGATGGGAAGGTATACTCGTTAGCCTGCCTGCTGAAGTTACATGGATTCATTTGTTAGCTCGACAATTTGTGGACTAATGTTTCTTTCTGCCTTTCATATCTTATAGGTGGCAGTAGTTGGAACTATCACTGGGAATTGTCGGTTTTACAATGCATCAGGTACATGCAGTGTTATCTCTACCAGCTTTTTAATATCTGAATTTTGGTTCCTCTTTCCCTTTTCAATATTCCTTGCATGTTAACTGCAACTGCATTGTGCTGAATCAGATAGACTGCTGCGTTTTGAAACACAAATGGCACCTAATGGCAGGAAGAAATCCTCAATTAAAAGAATCACTGCTTTTGAGGTAAATGTCAGCACCAAATCAAAGGCTTTTATTGCAATTTATAACTCTATTTCTATTGCTCATGTTTTAAATGATTATGATGCTTGAATTCTGATCCCTTTCTTTCATTCATTTTCATGGCAGTTCTGCCCAAGTAACCCAAGTAAATTAATGGTTACATCTGCTGATTCAAAGATTAAAATACTCGATGGGAACAATATAACTCAGAATTATAGTGGTATGGATAAAATACTGCCTTCACTCTTCTTGTACTGTTGAGTTACCACTTTACTTGGACTACAGACTCATATTATGAATACATCAATCTCAGGACTCCGAAGTGGTTGTTGCCAGTTGTCGGCAATGTTCACTCGAGAAGGGCAGCATATAATTTCTGCTAGTGAAGACTCTAAGATATACATGTGGAATCATGAAAATCAAGATGAGTATGCATGGAAACAAGCCAAAGCTATAACTTCTTCTGAGCACTTCCACTCAAACAATGCAGCCATTGCAATACCATGGAATGGAAAAACTCCTAGAAGCCCAGTTTCTTTGGTCTCTCAGTCTTTAGCACCACAAAGGGATACCATTTCGTGCATGAGTAAGGCATCCAAGTGCAACTCATGCCACTCTGAAGAATATTCTTCCATCAACAACTCTGACTCTAAACATGCTGCTGCGCCTGTTATTTTAAATTTGAATCAGGAGTTGTCTAATGAGTCCACTTGCAAAAGTGCTGCAACATGGCCAGAGGAAATTCTGCCTTCGTGCTCCATTGGTGGCATTTTGGATAAGTCACAGCACAAGTTTCTAAGAAATTTTTTCCTGGGCACTTCTAACTTGTGGGGTCAAGTGATTGTTACTGCAGGATGGGATGGAAGGATTAGGTCATTCCAAAATTATGGTTTACCAGTGAACCAGTGATGGTTTGGGCATTTGGCAGAAATATATGGTAATAATGACACGTCGCATGGCCTCAAGAAAAGCACAATACACCCAGCTATGCTGGTCCAGTTTGTGGTTTCTTCGTACGAGATATCACATGCTGGTGTTTCTGCAGATCTTATGAATCGTGCATGGACCAGTGTTGTACATAATCAGTTTCGGTGGTCCATCAAGATCTTGCCGTCAGCGTTTGTTTCATGGCAGGCCCGTTACCTTTTTGTAGAAATATATATTGTAGATCCAATTTGTTTTGTACCTTGTCAATTTGTCATTGATATACCATAGAAATTTAGTATTAGTTGAGTGTAAAGTTTTCTCCCATTCAATTACGGGATCCCTATCAAACTGTTGTATACATACATACGTTCCATTATTACTATACAAAATTCATTCATTAATTGGAACAATAGTGTTCATTTCTGTTATTTCTTGATCTTGATTTTTGTCAGCCATTTCATATTTGGGTAACTTGTGCTTCTGGTTGGTATAGTAAGCTGTTCGGTGTGGACCCACTGAAGTTGCAAAAGGAGGTCGTCATGTTTCAGCAATGGGCATTGACGTGGTTGATGTTTTTATTGATTCAGCATGTGAGTGGTGCATCTCATTATTCAGGTGGTCCTGAATCTGTTCATGATTTAAGGCAGACATGGTATGCTGTGATGTTTGATGTTCAGTTTTTTGTTTTTGCTTATCCGGTTCAGAAATGCTGTTAACCCCTATCTTCATACTGCTCTTTGCTTTCATTGTGAATATAACATTAGAGATATTATTGGTATGTTTTGTTTCTTTGGGATTGTAATGAAAAATTTGGGATAAATTTGGGATGCAACTAAAATCTGTTTTCTATTCCAACTAATATCTCTTTTATAATACATTACTTGGTTTCTCTAGAAGCTTGAATTTCCCTGCTATATTAGGGCCAGGAAAGAGTTTTAGATGCACCTGACCGTCATGCCATGTGCCTCAACTTCTTCAGATTCAACTAACTTCAAAGGAGTTCTCTACTCAGATTCTTCACTCAATAAGGGTTTACAAAAAACTGGTGAAACCAGCCGGTTTTCGGTGAAACCGGTCCGGGTCGGTTTCACCGGTAGACCAGTTTTCGGTTTAATAAATTCTAAAAAAAATTGAAAATTTAAAAAAGTTTGAAAATCTGAAAACCGGTCAAACCGAGCGGTAAACCAAAAAACCGGTGAAAACCGCTCAAACCGATTTGGTTTTAAATTCAAAAACGGTAAACCGAAAAAATCGAGCGGTTTTCTCTCAAAATATTGATTTTTTGAATTTGTCAGTTTTTCTGGTTACTGTAGCAATTTTCCGGTTTTCGCGAAAACCAGCCAAACCGGTGGCACCCGGTTTTTGGAACCAAACGGTTTCTAAAACCTTGGCTTCAAGGCACATTCATTAGGGATGGCTATAAATATTTGACAATTTATATACAATTGGCTGATCCCAATTGTCATATATTTGGCTATGCTGAAGAACCTGGTTCCTCTTAGACTTTCAGAGACAAGCTTATAGCTGAAGAACCTGGTTCTGCTTAGACTTTGAGAGACAAGCTGATAGCAGATCCACAAGAACGCTAAACAGTATTTCAGTTATTCTTTAGTGTGATGTCCTTCAAAATTGATACCTTCAGAACAGTGCTGGCTTATTCATAAAGGACGAGTTCAGCTACAGCCGTGCCTCAGCTTCAAAGTTTGCAGTGCATGCCAGGAGTGTATTATAAAATAGGCATTCTAAGGTAGACTAATCCATGTTCCTTTACTTCTTAGGAAGTGAAACATCAATTCAATATGAGCCGTTAAATTTTGAAAGAAAAACTATGTCAACATGGAAAGGATTTAGGGCCTCTTTGACAGAGCTCTTGGCTCTTGATTTCCTAGGTTCACTTCTGATTCTCCTATGAAGTGATTCTCTGACTGAAAGTGATTCTCTTTTATTCTCTAAAATACAGTTACTTTTTCAGCTCCCAGCCAGCCTTTAGTTCATTTTAAAGAATCACTTCACAGAATCAGATAAGAATCACTTTTCCTAAAAAATAGCATTTGACAGAGCTTCTCTGATTCGATCTGAAAATCAGGAGCTAGGAGCTCTACCAAAAGGGCCCTTAGTTTCTAAAACAATGGTGTACATCACTTTCTTTAACTAATTGATTTTTTTCTAAATTAGATATTATAATAACTAATAATTATGATAGAGCTTTTACCTCCTACCTTCTAAGTGGTAAAATAACCATTTCCTCTTCAAGATTCGTGCAAATGCAAATGGATGGTCCAAATTTATTTCAGTCTACCGTAAAATTTGTCTTATAAAATAGATGTTAGGCCTCTTTTGGAACAAAGGAAAAATTCATGTTTCCTACGTTTTTAATGTGAATTTGAATTGATTTCTGTGAGATTCCTGTGAAATTACTGGTTCCAAAAGATTCCTTAGTTTGAACAGAGAAAAAAATTTACTTCAGTAGTTGACAACTCTGCACGTCATTTCTTACGCTTCTAGTGCTTGCCAGAAAAAAAAATCCCTTTACACTCCTGTAGTTCTGCCTTGCGGAAGAAAGATGGTCCTGCCTGTAAGTCAGAACATGCTGGAAAGCAGAAAAAAAATCTAGGGTTGATGTCAACAGTGCAAAAGAATTTACTGTAGGTCCTTGAATTATTGATTTGTGCAGCAGACTTGCAGAGGAGTACCCACCGCTGCATCTCTGAACATTCTCGTTCCAATTGTTGCAAAGTTTCAGGCGCCTATTTTCACTCAACTGCTGAATTTCCATAATAATCACAAACAGCTGCATTATGCTCCTACTTGGCAAGTGTTTTGTTTTTCCTTTCAGTTACTCTCAGATGCAGTTTATGTACTCCACGACCTCATCGTATGAGTCTTCATCTCTGGCATTGACATGAAAACGTAGTCGGATCGGCTCTACTATATTGCGAATATCATAGATAAAGACCTTTTTTTTTGTCTATTATGTTATTTGTCCGCAAGTCTCGTAACATCTTTTCTGTCTAATATCAATATATCATTCTACAGTATATGATAACAGTCAGTACTACAACTATTCAGTCAGTGAAATGCTAGCTGTATTTATCCATGGAATCCTCAAAGCATGTGTCTTGTGCTGTAGCTGCAGCAGGAGACATGCTGCTGAGGCGACATCAATTTAAGATCCGTTTTTAACTGAACTCCTATAAATACAGCTATAGTATTTGAACGTATCTATAAACTCACACCTACACACACCCCACACTCATATAACTCACATCCTATGAGTACGTTAGACCTACAAACTATACTCATGCTTCGCGTCCGTCTAGAGATTGACGAAGACCCGAAAGCTCCGCCAGCGACGAGGGACGTCGCAGTTCCTTTGTGCCTCCACGCTATGTCCAGATACCTGCGAAATTATTCCATGAATATGTAGCAGAGCAGCTGAAGATCTCGCCTTCTCCTGGTCCCCCTGTTTCATGGGCGATGGGATCTTGGAGCTGGAGGGACTGCAAATCACCAACTGCGGCGACAGCTGATTTCATTTGCCAACAAGGTCGAACCGTTCCGAACATGTACAGGGACATCCCGTTACCGTTTCAGTATCCTGCAAAAGGGAGCAGCGACAAAGCAAAGGTGACATAATCGATCCAGCGAAAGGAGAAAGTTAGTACTCCTCCATTGTTTAAAGTTGATGTCGATCTCGATGTTGACTTTTAATATCAATTTTAATCATTTATTTTATTAATTTTTTTTATTAATATTAAATAGTCATTATAGTTTATTTATCATTAAAGTTATTTGAATCATAACTTATGGATCCGTTCGTTTGCCATTCTTACCGTTGTGGCTGTGCAGGAATTCTATAGAATGAAGGGAGCAGCCGCAGCAGCTGGAAGCTGCAGCAAACGGGTCCTATAATTTTTAGATTTAAATTATTTTTTAAATAAAATAAATAATTAAAGTTGATATTAAAAGTTAACGAAGATAATAATTTAGAAATAAAGAGAGTACATGTTAATCGCAAGCAAGTTCCTGCTTCGGCAAATGTGGCATTAACCTCTCTATCTCGTACTATAAGTAGCCATTTGCAGTGTTATTAACCAGCACAATCAGGGTGGATCCAGGGAGTGCTGCCTCCGTTACACCACCCCTTTATTCTTAGATTTTTGTTGACACCTAAAAAATGGCCTCACTGAAGTGTCCGGTACAAGCCCTCTCGGGTTTGAGCACTTTCACTCATCAGAGTATCCGGCATGGTGCCGGACTGTGCGGTAAGCCTTATCGGGTTTGAGTACTCAGCCCACTGGAGTGTCTGCCACTTTGCTGGATTGTCTGATAAGCCCTCTCAGATTTGAGAACTTAGCCCACCGGAGCATCCGGTACTGTACCGGACTGTCCGATAAGCTCTCTTGCGTTCCGGTGTTTTGTACATCGGAGTGTCCGGCACAGCGTCGAAGTGTCCGACAGGCCATCTTGGGTTCTTGAATTTACACGACGGAGCCTCCGGCGTCATACCGGAGACTCCGGTTACCGAAGTGTCCGGCACTTTACCAGAAACTCCGATAGTGTCGATTTAGGAAAGTTTTTAGTAGATCAATTCCAAACTTTTTCCTAACTTAAGTGATTTGTTACTCTGCGGGAGAAGACCATCTCACCTCTATAAAACAGAGGCCCATGGCCGGTTGAGGGGATCCCAATCGATCAAACCATTTGTCTTTACATTTTGCGTTTCTCTAACCTAATCCCCTCACTCGACCCTTGTTTGTTGTTCTTCGTTCCTCTCGGCGACGTTTGAGTAGGATCCGGCCGTTTTGACCGAGCCCAGATCAACCCTAGGACAATCCTCCTCCGACGGAGTCCCTCCCGAGACGAAATTTTTCAGATGCTGCCCCAACTCGGTGTTGAAGAGACACCGGCGTTCCCGCACACCGACGTGCGAGTGATGTGTTGGCCCGGGCCCGATTCGGTGTCAACACACTTTTTGGTGACTCCGCTGAGGACAAGTGATTCCGGTTGCACAAACCGAATCATCGTTTTCAGCATGACCTCCGAGATCTCCACGACGAACATCGTCATGCCATTCTTAGAGGAGTTGCCCGAGAAGACGCGCAAGGCGTTCTTAGAACGCCGGAGAGCCTCCGAAGAGGCGCGCAAAGCACACGAGGAGCGGGAGCTGCAAGAGTACTTGGCGTGTTTCAAGAAGGACCGCCAAGGCTCGATCTCTCAAGTGAAGGAGCATGTTCTTCTGGCCGTTGACGACGACGCGGCCATAGGTGCTACCAATGTAAGTACATCTTCACGACCTCCCGTTACTTTTGAAGACATTTCATATTACTTTGACAGCATGAAAAAGGTCTTGACAAATGATATGCAATACATGATCCAAGAGAACTTGTCTAAAGCTAAAAATGTCAGTATTGCATCATTGTCTCATATTGCACGTGTAGCTAGTACATCGGCACCTACTACCTCTAATGTAGAACATCTTACGTATGGCATGCCGTTGAACTCGTTTAGTGAACAAACTAATTTTCCACCACCCGTGCAAACCAACGTCTTAGTAATGTCTCCCACTAGCGTAGAGCCAATTACTAGTATCTCCAATCCGACCACAAACCGATTGAGTGAATTGGCTAATTTTGTTCCTCTTTACCGTACCATTGCATATAGCACACCGCCCATCCCACCGAGCGGTACGAGAATCTCTCATGGCTCTGTCCCTAATGAAACATTTAGCGCCATGAAAGCAAGCGCACATCCTTCACCATCGAGTACGTCTACTAGGGCACCCATTGCCAACATAGAGGAGTGTATGGCGCACATTAAGAAGGAGTTAAATAAACAGTTTCGTGAGATGCTAGGAGTGGATCTTAAGGGGAGGGACCGAATTTATGAAAAACCATACTCCACATATTTTGATTCGGTCCCATATCTCGTAGGATGGCGTGTTCTCAACTTCGTCAAATTCAATGGCGAAGATAGCAAAACCACTTGAGAGCACATTAGTCAATATTAGCACAATTAGGAGAAGCGGGTTTTAGTGAAGTTTTAAAAGTACATTTGTTTTCATTATCACTAACCGGAATTGCTTTCTCTTGGTTTTCGTCATTATCCCCGGGCTCCATTTACACTTGGGAGTCATTAGAGCGTAAGTTCCATGATCATTTTTACTCTGGAGACAATGAATTAAAGTTATCATATTTGACATCGGTTCGACAGGGAAAAGAGAAACCCGTCGTTGACTATCTTCGGCGGTTTAGAGACGTTAAGAACTGATGCTTTAATTTCACCATTTCTGAAAAAGACTTAGCCGACCTAGCTTTTAATGGTTTACGGTCGCATCTTAAGAAAAAGTTGGAGGGGTACGATTTTTTCACACTCACTCACCTCCAACAAAGGGCTCGGCGCAAGAGAGCAAAAAAAAAGAAATAAAACATGATTATAAGACCCGTCATAACATTCACGTCGTAGAATATGATTCGGATGGCTTCGATGATCATTCTAATGATATTTTGGCTGTCGAGTTCGTTTGGCCATCTAAAGCCAAATCGTTTGCTTGTGATTCGCTCAAACCGGTTTATAAGAATCGGAAGGATGATGTAAAATACACCTTTGATGTAGTTAAGTGTAATACAATATTTGATTAGCTGCATAAAGGTGGATACATTAGAATCGCATATACTTTACCTTCGGCGGATGAGATTAAGCGCAGAGCATATTGTAAATGGCATAACTCTTATTCTCATGCTACTAACGATTGCAATGTTTTCCGTTGACAGATCCAATTAGCCCTTAATGAGGGACGATTGAGTCTTAAGGAGATATAAATCGACAAGCACCCCTTCCCTGTCAACACTCTAGAGTTCAATCTCAAAGTGTTGATTCGGCCTCATTAAGCCGATACCACCAAGGGGAAGAATGTGGTCATCGGGGAGGAGATGCCTATTTCTCCGGGTGAGAAAAGGGCTTCTAGGAAGGTGGTGCTTGAGAAATCCTTCGATGGTCAAGAATCTCTCAAGATCACCATTTCAGGCTCTAGACTCGGGGGCGGGGGGGGGGCAAGTTCCACAGCCCAAAATGATGAAGCCGAAGAAACCGGAGGTGGGTAAGTGAAAGGTAAACTAAGGTAAAGCCACAGATCGGACGATGGGGCCTAAAAGCGCCTTCGACCGTCTCATGGCTAAATACAAGAATCAAAAGACCGATTTTAATAATCGGTCTATAAAGCGACCAAGGTCGCCACCTAGGGGAGGCAGCTCACCTAAGAAGGAGATGAGACCAACCATGAAAGCGCATGGGCCCCCTCCTCCTTTTTCTTCACATGGCTTCGGAGTGCCGCCATCATGGTTTCGTCCTATGTCTTATCCACCGTTTCCAGTGTGACATCCATACATGGGACCATAGATGCACGCGTCACCGATGCCCATGCCGCTGATGCCCGTTCCGTCAATGTCATACCCGTCGTTTCATACGGGGTAGAACGGGCTGAGAGGAGATGTCTTCACAAGGCTCTCCAACCTTGTCCTGAATCGGACAGATTCTTGACCGATCAAGGCTCAAGGAGGGAGCGCCACCACCGCACCCAAGCAAGAATGGCGTCCAAAGCAAGGTAATGAACCTGCTCCCTCCACTGTTATTCATCAAGAGAATGCATGGCACAGCCGATGTCAAAATCAGAGAAGTTTTCGCGCGACGGATCACTTTGGGTGATCCAGTCGGAAAGACATCCCATGACCATGAAGCTAACAGCAGTAAGAGCTCCTCCAAATACACGCAACTGAGGTGGTGTCCGCCTGGCTTGACCCACACTCAAAAGAAGAAGCTCCAAAGGCTGCGCCTTCGAAAGATGCGAGAGGAGGAGGCGGAGAAAAAGAGAAACAAGATCTTCAACGAGGTCAAGCCGATGGTCCCTCAAGGTAAGCAGTGGAGAGTTAAGGAGCCTGAAGCTCCTACTTCACCGTTGACAGAGGAAGCAAAGGCTACTCCAAAGCCACTTAATTTGGCCGATGCCGTCTTGGGAGAGGACTCCACAACACCCTCACCCACGAGAGACGTCGACATATCCGAGTTCGACGACGATGACCTCGTGGACTACGAGCCTACGCCGCCTCGGAAACGTATGGACATTACCACCATTTGCTTATCCCTTTCCGATTATTTGCTTATAGAGGAAGAATAAGTCATGGCACAATTCGACTTTGGGCCGAAAAGTGCTATCTTCGAAAAGCCCGAGGAATCAGAGAACCATTTGAAACCCCTCTTTGTGAGAGGTCATATTAATGGTTCACCGATTTCTCGCATGCTTGTAGACGGCGGTGCTATTGTTAATCTAATGCTGTATTCTTTGTTTAAGAAGTTAGGTAAGGCCAATGACGAGCTCATCCGGACAACATGACTTTGAATGGTGTGGGAGGAGGAGACCCTATCGAGGCTAAAGGGGTCGCTTCTATGAAACTCACCGTTGGAAGCAAGACCACGGCTACCGCTTTCTTTGTCACCGTTGTGCGCGGTAGTTATAGTTTGATCTTAGGGCATGATTGGATTTATGCCAATAGATGTGTTCCTTCGACCTTACACCAATTTTTAATACAATGGATTGGTGATAATGTAGAGGTGGTTCATGTGGGTGCATCGGCTTGTGTTGCTATGGTCGAATCATCTTTTTTGCCGCATAACGCCGTCAAGTGCTTGACCGGTTTAGACTTGACGGATTATGATTTTCTTAGTATAACTAAGGATGGTTTTGTACCGGTCAATGTAAAGCCGATGGAGAATCGGTTCAACTATATAATATGATTTAATAGATTCTAATCTTGATTGGTTGCAAAAAAGAGTGAAACACTATCGGTCCAATACGAACGATATGTGCGAAGCTATCGAGAAAATAGAGGATATGGATAAGTTAGGACAAGGATTCACATCGGCCGATCCTCTTGAAGAGGTGAATCTTGGCAGCGATGATAATCCGAGACCAACTTATATAAATAAAAATCTGAAAGCTGATTATAAGTTGAAGCTAATCGGTTTACTAAAAGAATATGTGGACTGTTTTGCATGGTCCTATAATGAAATGCCCGGGTTGAGCCGCGAATTAGTCGAACATTGGCTTTCAATAAAATGTGGTTTTAGATCTTTTAAGCAACCGATGAGGAGGTTTAACCCAAATATGCATGATCGGATTAAAGAAGGAATTAACTAATTACTTGATACAAAATTCATAAGACCTTGCAGGTATGCGGAGTGGATATCCAACATCGTGCCGATAGAAAAGAAGAACACCAGTAAGATTTGAGTTTGCATTGATTCTAGAAATTTAAATAGAGCTACTCCTAAAGATGAATATCCTATGCCCATAACTGATATATTGGTTAATGATGCCTTCGACCATAGAGTTATTAGTTTTCTTGATGGTAATGCGGGATACAACCAAATCTTCATGGCCGAAGAGGACATGTCTAAAACTGCTTTTAGATGTCTGGGTTTTGTAGGATTGTTTGAGTGGGTTGTTATGACTTTTGGATTAAAGAATGCAGATGCAACATATCAAAGAGCTATGAACTTTATCTTTCATAATTTACTAGGTGTTATCATGGAGATTTACATAGATGATGTGGTGATCAAATCGACCGATTTAGATTCTCACTTGGTTGATTTGCAACTTGCCTTAGACCGAATGTGTCGTTTCGGTTTGCAAATGAATCCACTCAAATGTGCTTTTGGTGTATCAGCCGGAAAGGTTTTAAGCTTCATAATTCACGAAAAGGAAATAGAGGTAGATCCTAAGAAGATAGAGGCAATTAGGAATATGCAAGCGCCTACTTGCAAGAGAGAGTTGCAAAGCTTCTTAGGAAAAGTGAATTATTTAAGGCAATTCATTTTTAATTTATCAAAAAGGATTAATGCATTCACTCCTATTCTTCGGCTAAAGAATGAGGGCGAATTTACTTGGGGAGTAAAACAACAAGAAGCTTTTGAGAAGATCAAAGAATACTTGTCTTCGCCGCCGGTACTTAGGGCGCCTAAGGGAGGAGTCTCTTTTCGTCTTTACGTAGCGGCGAAAAACGATGTAGTTGGTGCTGTTTTGACACAAGAAGCCGAAGGAAAGGAGTATGTGATCACGTATGTGAGTCGACGGTTGATTGGTGCAGAAACAAGGTTGAGACACTATTTGTTATCTAGTACTTATATAGTTGCTTGTCAAACCGATGTTATTAAACATATATTGCATAGGCCGATTTCTAGTGGTAGGCTTGGTAAATGGGCTTATGCATTGATTGAGTATGATTTGGCTTATGAGTCGTTGAAATCTATGAAAGACCAAATTGTCGCTAATTTCATTGTTAAACATTGGATTGATTTAGAATATGATCTATGTTACTTTTATCTCTTGGAAATTATATTTTGATGGATCGGTTTGTAAAGAGGGTCAAGGTGTTGGTGTGGTTAGATAAGCGCCTAGACATCATTAGAAGAGTGGATGAATTTAACATATATCATGTGCCTAGGTTAGAAAACAGTGAGGTCAATAAGTTGGCTCAATAAGCATCGAGTTACAATGTTAGTAAAGGTAGATTTTCAGTCAATAAGAAACCGATGCTTGAGGTATTGGAGCTAGACCATTCGGATACTAATACATCAAGCTGTGATGGTGCCGAATCGCTTGATTAGAGATCACCCGTAATTTTATATATTTGTAGTCCAACCCAAAGTGTGGGTAGAAAGGTTCGACATGTAGCTTTTAAATATACTTTGATTGATGGTAATTTATACCGTCGAACAGGAGATGATTTATTGTTAAAATGTTTGGGTGAGGATGAAGCCAAAGTGGCTATGGGAGAAGTTCATGAGGGCATTTATGGTATGCATCAATCGGCTCTGAAAATTAAATAGTTGCTAAGAAGAGCTGGGTTCTATTGACCAAGTATGATTGCCGATTGTTATCGTTATTACAAAGGGTGTGAAGAGTGCCAAAAGTTTGGCAATGTTCAATTGGCGCCCGCTGCTATGATGAACCCTATTATAAAACTGTGGCCATTCTGAGGATGGGGATTGAATTTCATAGGGCAAATACATCCTCTGTCTTCGAAAGGACACCGCTTCATGTTAGTAGCAACGAATTACTTCCCTAAAGCGGTGCCTCTCAAGAACATGACGTACAAAGAGGTAATCAAATTCCTTACCGAGCATTTTATTCATAGATTCGGCATACCACAAACATTGACTGCCGACCAAGGTACTTCCTTTACGTCCGGTCATGTCAAAGAATTTACCGAATCCTACGGGATTAAGGTACTCAATTCATCTCTATATTATGCTTAGGGCAATGGTCAAGCCGAGTCTAGTAATAAGAGGTTAACTAGACTCATTAAGAAAAAGATAGAAGACCATTCTAAGAGGTGACATGAAGTCTTATCGGAGGCTTTGTAGGCTCATTAGATATCTAGGCACGGGGCAACTAAAGTAACAACTTATGAACTTGTGCATGGACAAGAGGCCGTTTTACCCGTCGAGGTAAATCTAGGATCTTTGATTATCCAAACAAAATGATTTATCCACCGATGAGTATAGAGCTCTAATGCTAGACAGTATCGATGAAATCACTGATAAGCGTTTGAATGCCTTGAAAGAAATTGAGAGAGACAAGGTTAGAGTTGCTAGAGCCTACAATAAGAAAGTAAGAGTCAAAACTTTTCAGGTGGGCGAATTGGTTTGAAAAACTATTCTGCTCGTAGGCTCAAGAAGCAACAAGTTCAAAAAATGGTCTCCTAGTTGAGAAGGGCCATACCGAATAGTAAAAATCATCGCCGAAACATACATAGTGGAAAATATGACTGGAGAGTCATTACTTAGGGCCATTAATGGCCGGTACTTAAAAAAGTATCACCCAAATGTATGGCAAGAAGCTTAGAGAAAGAATGGTCAATATAAAGGATATCATCGCTAATATAGTGCAATGGCTGATGAGTTGAGAAAACCATCACCCTTAAGTATTTTTGGGTACTTAGAATGCTTTATGGTGTAGAGACTTCACCAAAAAGTAGGGGGCATATGTTGACACCCAAAAAATGGCCTCACCGGAGTGTCTGCTACAATGTCGGAGCCTCCAGTAAACCCTCTCAGCTTTGGGCACTTTTGTCCACCGGAGTATCCGGCATGGTGCCGGACTGTCTGGTAGGCCTTCTCGAGTTTGGGCACTCGGCCCACCGAAATGTCCGGTAAGCCCTCTCGGGTTTGGGCACTCGGCCCACCGGAGTATGCGGCACTGTACCGGATTGTCCGATAAACCCTCTCGGGTTTCAGTGTTTTGTACGCTAGAGTGTCCGGCACAGCACTGGAGTGTCCGGCAGGCCCTCTCGGGTTTTCGGATTTACACGACGGAGCCTCCGGCGTTATACCAGAGACTCCGGTTACCGAAATGTCCGGCACTTACCCAGATACTCCGGTAGTGTCGATTTAGGAAAGTTTTTAGCAAATCAATTCTAAATTCTTTCCTAACTTAAGTGATATGTTGCCCTGCGGGAGAAGACCATCCCACCTCTATAAAACAGAGGCCCATGGCCGATTGAGGGGCATCCCAATCGATCAAACCATTTGCCTTTACATTTTGCGTTTCTCTAACTCTAATCCCCTCACTCGACTTTCGTTTGTTGTTCTTCCTTCATCCCGGTGACATTTGAGGATGATCCGGCTGGCCTGACTGAGCCCGGATCAACCCTAGGACAATCCTCCTCCGACGGGTACCTCCCGAGGCGGGATTTTTCAGACATTGCCCCAACCCCGCGTTGAAGAGACGCCGGCATTCCCGCATACGGACGTGCGAGCGGTGTGTTGGCCTGGGCTCGATTCGGCGTCAACAATTATCTATTAATTTTAAGTGTTAGATTATATAAATTATATAATAAAATTTTTTTGAGATGTTTAATAAGAGGTTAGCATTGGTCGAAATTGCATCGTGGATCCACCCCTGAGCACGATCTCTAGATGAATCCGCCGGGCATCCTGGCCAATGCTGCGGCCGCTTGTTAGCTAGAAAGGGTAGATCGGGTAGATGCGAACAAGAGAGGAGACGTAGGGGACGGGGCGGTTTTGATCGTGATCAATGTGGCCGACGGGGGAGACAGATAGGCGCGCGGTGACCAGGACGTTCAGATCTGCGCGCGTTTCTTGCTCTGGGACCGTGCTTGCATGCATGCGCCTGCTGGCGATCGATCGGCATCGATCTCCGTTGGGCGAAGGGCGTCGACGCACGGAAAGAGGGACTGCGGGCCTGTGTGAGGCCCGTGGCGTACCTTGCAAAACGCTCGGGCGTGCACGATCGATGTTGGAGGAGCTGGCTGAAAATCCGATTCGACAAGAACAGACGAAGGCCATGTTTGTTTTCAACTGGATATTTTTAGGTTTTGCTTTAATTCAGAAACCGAAACTAAAATAGTTCGAAGAGATTTTTGGCTCTCACATTCCATAATCCAACCCTAAAACTGAATCTTATAATTTATTCACTTTCCTCCGGCTCTTGCCAGTTCAGATTGAAATAAAAGTTGCCCACAATCTCACAATGAACCTATTTTTTTTAATATTTTAAACCATTTATTTTGCAATTCAATTTTTCACATATTTCTACAATTTAAATGATTTTGAGTAAATTTCACAAAACCACAACTAGTTTGTCAAAATTATCACAAAATACAGATTTAACATATAGTTTCACAAAACTATAGATTTATGTATCACAAAACTACAGAGTTTAAGAAGTGTATCAAAAAATACATATTTTATGAGTGATGCATCACAAAATTACAGATTTTGTAACTTTTTAAATCTATAGTTTTGTGATACATCACTTGCAAAATATGTAGTTTTATGATTACAATTTAATTTATAGTTGTGTGAAATACATTTTTAAATTTGTAGTTTTGTAATAGTTTTGATAAATTAGCTGTAGTTTTATAAAATTTACTCAATGATTTTATTAGAACATCAAAATAAATCAGTGTGAAGTTGCTAATGTTTATATATTCTATCTTATCTACGAAGGCTAGATGGGTCATGCCGGCAGGGTTTTTTAAACCGGCCGGTTTTCTCAAAAATCGGTGAAACCGGTCCTGTCCGGTATTATCGGAGCACCGGTTTTCACTAAAAACCGTACCGAGGTATTGTAGCAAAACGGTAAACCAGCCGGTTTGGCCGGCTAACCCGCCGATTTTTGCTGAAAACCGAAACCGGTCCTGTAGCAGCTTCCAAAACCCTGCGTGCGGGTCCAAAGCATAATCCGTGCTTGGACTAGGTGTAAGCCCACTGGCTCGGCCCAAGCATGTCCAAGCATGGTCCAGTCAAATCCGATGTTAGGTCCATGTAGCCCATCAAGCATAGCATAGTACAACAAAAATAGCACGGTAGATCTAGAGTCTTTTATTTGAAATTTGAAGTTTCACAAGTAATTTGATCTTATCGGTGTTCTAATCACTAGCACAGTAAAATTTTCATATCGAAGAGGGATTTGTGCTCGATTTTCACTAAAGTAGCCTAGTCTACAAAAGACTCAAGAGTATTATACCTGTCCGGGTTGTCATGGAGACGTAATACCTTACGTCTAGGATCGGAGATGTGATCGCTCGATGGTATAAAGATTACAATGGGACAGGGTTCTTGCTCTATCAAGAACTCCTGGCTCTCTTGGAATGTGTGTGGTGTGGGATCATGTGTTGTCTATCGTCCTTGTCTAAGGTCTCGACGCATCTTTATATAAGGGTCAGACCGAGGTTATTGTGGCTTAGAGTTTAGAAACTGAGCAACCACCTGACGGTGGGCCCGCGAGTATCTTGAAGTTTTTTTCTTGACGGTTTCTAGACACGAGGTCATCTCGTCGTTGTTTTTGTCTTCGTCTTTTGCTCAACATGAGAGGGACAAAGTTAACTTTTCGTTTACCATCCAGCAGACAGCATCTGCTGCACAATGTCAGAAATCTTCTGTACTGTCAGGAGGTGGTCGCTGGAGGCTGCTACCTAACCCGAGGATCATACGGGTAAAGTGGTTGCTCGACCTAGAGATAGGACGATTAAGGCGGTTGGTGCAATACCCGACCCCCGAGAGTTGGATGGGCTTTGGTTCAGGGGAGTCATCTGGCGCCTGTAAGGTAGTAGATGGTCTTTCATAGTTGATTCTGCGAACTGGGCTAGAATCATGGATATCCGGGTATATGATTCTGATAAATCTATTTATATTTAAAATTTATTTCAAATATTATATGTATTTTTTTTTAAAAAAATAAAGTTTTCTTTTGTGCTTCAGGTTAGCCCGGGTAAAAGCATTTGCCGTGCTTGAACCTAAAGAGCCGGCACGTGGGCTGGCATAACACAGCTCTGGATTGCCTCTGGCTTGAGCGGTGGTATTTGGGTTGGGGTTATCAAAATAATATGGGATAAGATTGGTTGAGTTTGGATTAGGCAATCAAATAAATGTGGAGTCTTACATAGCACCTCTTTTTCTAAAGGAACTGCAGGAGGCGAACATGAGCTGTTCTTTTCCGTATCCCTAACATCTCCATATACCTAACCTAAAACCAAAATAATGGAAATGAATCATCTCAGCCTCCATTATTTCCCCAACTCAGATTTCTTTTTCAAGTACCCAAACTCCGATTTCTTTTTCAAGTACCCAACATAGGGTTGTACTGTTAGGAATTACGGGAGACGGATCGTTTTGGGAGCTAAACTGTCTGCCCTTTATTCCTTCACCTTTTTACTGGTGTCGCTTACAATGCATACATCATGAAGGGAAGAGACCGGAAGAGACCTATTTAAAGACTACTTTCAAGCACAAATTCTACATCTTTTCTAGAACACCGACAGACTCTGACATCTGTAGTTTTGCATTACTTATGTAGAGAGGGTTTATATTACTCTGTGCATAAATAAATATAAGATTATTGAATTTGTTCTAAGTCATTTTTTACTTTGAGTGCCGACGGCAAATATTTTATACAAAGATTATCATTACTATATTCATCGAGGACTAGGTTTTATAATATGTAAATCTTTTAGTTTGAAGATGTTTTTTATATTATTGGTTAAAGTTTAAAAATAACTATAGAAAACAAAAAAGCTTTATATTTTGCTTAATGGATGGAGCATACTGTAATATAGAGGATGCTGGGATTCAGTAATTCAGATCATTTAGGTCTTTTTGGAACTCGAAATTTTTTCTAATTTTAACTCTTTTAAAATATCTGTGCAATTCTTATAAAAAAGTTTTTGCAGACGAGTTTGTAGCTCGTTGGTCGAGCGGCTCGTTGAAGCCCACACCGCTGGGTTTGAGGCCGATCCAGCGCATCCGCATGATGATAAAAATCCTTCTTTAAAAAAAATTTCTTATAAAATTTTCCAAATCGGCCTTAGCGAATTTTCATTTTCGCCCCTAGCGTGCCATCCCATCGGGCGGCTATTGACAATTCATCAGAGCTTGATCTCTCCTCAAGTCAGATCTCCCCACCAAGAAGCCTCTGAATCCGGGGCAGCAGCTGAGCAGCGGCGGCAGAGCAGATCGGAGATGGGCGTGGAGTGTCTGTACGAGGTGTCCCAGGCGGCGTACGTCAAGCTCGCGCTGCACGCGCTGAAGCACCCGGCGGCGCCCGTCAACGGCCTCCTCGTCGGCCGCCTGGCCGATCCCTCCTCCTCCCCGGCCGTTGTCTCCGTCGTCGATGCCGTCCCGCTCTCCCACCACCCGCAGCACCTGCCGCTGCTCCCCACACTCGAGCTCGCGCTCACCCTAGTCGAGGACTACTTCGCGGCGCAAGACGTCGCCGTCGTCGGCTACTACCACGCCAACCCGCGCCGCGACGACACCGACCTGCCGCCCGTCGCCAAGCGGGTCGGGGACCACATCTTCCGCTACTTCCCCCGCTCCGCCGTGCTGCTGGTGAGCGCCGATCGTTTCTGTCCCTCTCGATCTGCGAGGTTTAGAGGGGCGCAGCTATCATCTGAGAGGGGCGCCGGTTTCTTATGGCTTTGTGTTGGTTGATTAGGTCGATAACAAAAAGCTTGAGGAGGCTGTCAAGGGGAAGTCTCGCGACCCGGTCGTTCAGGTACTTGTTGAAACCTTTTGTGCTAATTGCTTAGCAAACTTTCCAATTAAGTGATTCATGATTTAGCAGCGTAAGTTTTTTATTTTTTTTTGCATGAGAATTTGCAACATATAGCAAATGCCTTGGATCGGGTAGTAGCTGCAGTACTTCTCATTATATCCAATGGGTTGACTATCCATAGCTGGAAATTTTCTTTCCTCTATAAATTGTTGTGTCCAAAATGTGGCTCAGACTCCCATTTTGAAGACCTGTACATGAAGACATGCATTGAGTAGACTTGATTTGATTTTGGGAGAAAAGATCATCAACTTTTTTATCAGATATGCATGCTGTATTTCATCTTAAACTAATGTAAGATGTAAGATTAGATTATCAATTATTCGAAAACCTTTCTGCTAAAACCACATGACACTGAAGAAAAATATTCGATATCAAATATGATGCCATTTAAATTTAGACTGTATAGGGCAGAGGAATTAGGTCGCTTTGCTGGAGCAATACAGGAGTGAGTAGGCTGTCACTCTTCTCTTTTGCTGTGCTATGTTATCAAGTCTACCACATCTTATACAATTACATACTTCTGGAGTGGTGATTTTGTTGCACATACATGTGATGCTATTCCATGATAGCTGGTTTTATATTAACGGTGAAACAGATCGTTCGTGGGTTCCATTCCCATACTCCAAAAAGCAAATTCTACAAATGCACAAGCACTGAAAGGATAAGTTTGCAGAACATGGAAAGCTCAAGCATGGGCGTCGTTCCACTTTTTGCCTGCAATAAACAAGCATTAACAGTAACACTTGCAAGGGAACTAAAGTGGAATTTGTTAGCAATTAATAGCGATGAACATAGGCCTTCAGAACTTAAATTGAACTTAAATTTATATCAACTATGAGGAATAGGGCAGCAGGGCTAGCGCTGAACTCTGTCCCAGCCTTTAGGCTGTTACGGGAGTGGTTGTTTAGGGTTTATGCTCCCCTATACAGCTTTGAAATGACGGAGAGATTGAGAGAATGTTTCTTCATTGCCTGATTAAACATTGTTTCCTGGTTTCTCTGTTTATAGAGGTAGAGAGTCTAGACACAGCCATGGTCCTAACTAATTGATTGTATTCTAATTAGTAAAACATTAGGGCTAAGGAACAGCATTAATTCAGTGCCTTGGGCTGCTGAGCTATCACGTCCCAGAGGCTGGAACATAGATCTCCATCTCTCCTTCTGAGACAGCTTGTCCTCGAGCTGTCATGGAAGCCACAGCTGAACCCGGTACCATATTCCTGTTGCGCTAGCCCCTTTTCTACCCCACTTGATGTAGCTTGCCTCGGGGTACATAGCCTTCATACTGCGATGACTAACTGATTCCTTGGCGCAACCCAAATATCTAAAATTAAGCCTTTTACATATCGACTTAGTTTTCCTATGAGATATTTTTTGGCCATAGTCTAAGTCTAACCCTCCCTGTACTTACTAAATACCAATTGATGGTAATGCTATATGATATATTAGTGCCTGCCAACCTGCACGCAGCTGTCACTTTCATCATTTCACTAGTCACAACTGCTGTCGCAAAAAAGGGTCACATGGCTGCTAGCATGTCAATGAGAAATGAAGGCAGAAACTAAGGGGAATGAGTGTTTGTGCATTTTATGTTCACATATAGATTTGAATGAATTATGTCTTACATGTCTATGATATCTGTATCTATGTGATACTAAAGAGCCGGGCTTCTACAAGGCAAGAAACTTGCAGAAGCAACAGTAAAATATGTAACATTTGCATACCACATATATATCAGTGTTACCCAACTGTTATATGACTTAAAAACCACTTCATGAGTTCTTTTGCTGTACTTCTTATGATCCAGAAATGTCATGATATTTTCTGCTTGTGATCATGTTAATTTATTTCTTTTTTATTTGGGACTGTATTTGAAAAAAAATGCAAAAATACAGCTTTTTATCTTGAGTGATAGATTATTTTGATGGCCCAGAATTCGATCCAGACATAGCTGAACTTGGAAGAGTGGAGGGTTTTTGGGCTGATGGGAACATTCAATTCCTAATCCATAGGAGTAGATACATGTGTTATATATAGAGTACAAGAATGGGTTTTAGAGCAGCCCACAACCAGCAAGCAAACTTGAACTTGACTACTAGCTAGCAAAATCAAACTTCACTATTGTCTACTTGCTGCTGAAGTAATATCTACCCACTTCTACATCCTTCCACACCACTCTATAATTGTAGGATAAAATTATACAAGGATTATCCTACATATTAATGTAACGTATAGAATTATAGTCAGAGCATCATATGGGCACACAGTAGTGCTTATCCTGCATATATATCAAAGATTCATGTGGTTGTGAATTCAAATTTCTAGTTTCTTAATCATGCATAGTTAGATGATGGTACTACGCACTATTGTTAAATAAATTTACATACAGGATTTGATTTATTGTTGTGGTTGAAACTACTTTTGAAAATGAATTATGTCTAGAATGAAATTTTTTAGTGTTTCAGTCGATGGTACCAAAATTGTGGTCCAAAGATCATTGACTAAACTTGTTTGAGTATTGTTACAAATTCTGTAGCATAGCTAGGCCTTGAATTAATTTATGAAAACAATAAAAATTATCACCTGATATTCATAAAGTCACTTGTAATGTTAGCAGAAGATTCATGAAGAGCGAATACACTTAGTTTGTCTTCTCAGGATAGTTCATGACACAATTTTCTGATGGCATACAGTTATACACCCGGGATTCATCAAAAAGTTGGAGACAGGCTGGATCAGATGGGAGCAGTAAGCTGGCTCTAAAAGAACCTTCGACCAATGTTGTTCTAGCTGATCATGTTACGACCAAGAAATGGGAGAAAGTTGTTGATTTTGATGATCACCTTGATGATATTAGCAAGTAAGTCAAATGTCTTAAAAGCATTGCATGTTATACCGCCAAAATTACAATTCCATCACTTGGCACTTGCAACACAGAACAGGAGATGTGCTATTACTTTTTTTTTTGACACCAGTTGCCCCTATGTTTTGTTTACCTTTAGCTAGGGTTCTGTAATTAATTTAAACAGAATGGAAACCACAATTCAGGAAAAAGTAGATCCAGTCCATAAAAATACGAATATCATTCCTAACCAGTGACGGGTTGGACATTTTAGTGCTCTCCAGTTGGTGGACTTATCTTTGGGACATGGAAAATTATAGTGGTGCAGTCCAAATATCTTCTATGTACGAGCAGTCTTAGATGGCTGAGGGCATGCACTCAACGAGTGACACCTTTTTTTTTGACAAATGCAATATACAAATTCTAAACTGATTAAAATTTCATTCACTAATGTATTAAGGGAAACAGATGGAAGTTCTTTCACTAATGTATTATTGTTTTCGCCAGTTTTATAAGCATTCTTGTTCTGGAAATAAGCATTTAATAGGACTATAGTGTGAAAAATGTTTCTAAGCAAACCGGTCTGCCACGTGAGAGAATGTATTATAGATATACAACCAATCTGGTCACAATTGCCCTAGGTAGGTCTAGGCACAGAGTTAAAGAGACATGGCATGAGCCACGAAGAGCCCATCAATCATATTTAACCATCATTTTCTCTTATATAGCCTAACCTTTCCTTGAGGCATGCATGTCTGATTAACATCATATTCACTTTTGGAATGTCGAATGAAAACAAAATGGTATAGGAATTTGCGGTTTACATATTTTAGTAACCTAATCATAACCAAGCAAATCATAAAACATTTTATTTCAACTTAGTACTCTAGTATTATGCTTGGTTCTGCCTAGTTTGCTGACATTTTGTACATTTTATTTTTATATTGTGCAGGGATTGGTTGAACCCTGGTCTCCTTGACTAAAATAAGTATGTGATTTGGTCTTTTATGCTTCATTGAAACTTTGCTAGAATTGAGGACGGGATGCTATATCGAGATGTGCTATAAGCATGGATTGTGTTTTAATATAAAATCAAGAGTTTGTAACAACTGTAGCAGTTGAAAGTGCTCAGATTGCCATTAATAAGTTGCACCTTAGTTCTCTATCAAGAAATCTAGGAGGGCCTCCAACTTCACTCAATCAGCCCCCTCCACACTAGCGGCCTATCAGGGCACAACACGTCAAATACAATGTCAGTCACTGTCAAATCAAACAAGCGTGAAGGCCTTTGTAACGATCGAGATTTTTTTTACCTTTCGATAAGTCTCGATCTTTCGTGATTTTATCAATTTCAGGAGTTTGATAAGCACGACGTCACAAGCGATCAATCAAGAAACTATAACACAGAAATATTAAACAAGAAACAAAAATAGAAAATAGTAAGTTAAAGTGAGATTATTAGAATAAAATTCTTCAAGGGGTACATCGGCACGTAGGTCGAAAACATCTCAGAGCAGATATATCACTATCGAGAATCCAATAAGAGCGACAGCGGAAGCATCAACATGGCAGCAGTAGCGAATCTCCTCTACACAGGCTAGCGCAGGAGCGAACGTCACGGATCGTCAGAGACGCAGTCGAAGCTGAGAGTATCCTCTGAAAACAACAAATTAAAAAGCCGTGAGTACGAATACTCAGCAAACCGTGTACTATCTATCAACAATGTATGCATGCAAATGGTTTCAAGGGTAAATACATGACTCAAGTGCTAAATGAAAGTTTAAAACATTTTATTTTATTTTAAAAATGAAAGAAAGCTTTTATTTTAAAACTGTCAAATTTTATTATCTTACAGATCTCTGTTATCTCGGACGGGGGTTCATTTTAAATGCCGGTGTAACCTCCACACTCGGCCATAGCTCAAAGACCAGAGTCCAAAACATTTTAAAAAAAGAGAGGAGAAAGAAAAACAAAACTACTCAACGATGAGCACAACTCAGGGGATGTCCTTCCAAAAGGACATAACAATGCGCATCGACTAAAACTCTGCAGAGGTTATATACCTGAATCCACGAGAAGCGTCATCGGAAACTACCGTCGTAGTCTCGATGAACACACAAGACCCGTCCACAAGCTTTAACTGGCGTCATCCGTCCTTCAGGATAAAGATTCCAAAAGCCTACGCAATCGGGTCCTGGAGCTGTGATGAGCCTACCACTGATCAGGTGGGGTATCTCGATCTCATGTGAGGAGTCAGAGCTCTACACCACACTAACACAACACCGCCAATCCATGGGTAAACAACCAGTCTCGACAAGCTTCAAGATCAAGCCAACTGCCCATACAGGGTAACGTGGTGTGCATAGTTGTCAACTGAGCGTACAAAGCTCGAAGGACTCGGTCTTTAATTGCCGGGGCAAGCACCATCTCCAACTTCAACGCCAACAACAAGTCTCACGGAAAGATCCTAGCCCAGATCTTTCCGTTGTACCCGTAACAGATACGCCATAGGGACTTCCCAAAAGTCTCTCAGCTCCTCATACTCTAACTTGCCCCCGTTAAATAGTTATGTATAGTTATTTGCAAAACTTGCACATTTGAATTACAGTTCAAAATCATTTAACACAAATTCTATTTTTGTAGTGATAGATGTGAGATATAAATAAATGCGACTAAGCATGGCCAAGCATAAAAAAATAAAATAAATATTCTAAAGCAATCCTAAGGTTCATATTTGTGGAACAGTAAATAGGCACGGCTTAGAAATGTTGCTAGCACATTTTAAAATAGTTGGCATGTAAATTAGGGTTGCAAACAAAACATACAGTTTAAAGTACTGGGTACAAAGTGATCAAGGAACGCGGCTTGCCTGGCAACTCGAGATCGAAATCGGGATCCGGATCGTCGAACTGAGCTAGCTCGCGGAACTCCTTCTCAGAATCAACCGTTAATCACAAAACGAACAAGAGGGTCAGACACTTGATACGCGACAATTAAAACCGAAAATTAAATCTAAATTGAAACTACTCGGCTAAACGTGCGCAAAATGTTTCTCGGAACAACCCTATACGACAACGCGACGAGACAAATTAACGGAACAATTTTGGGATTAATCGGAGATCAAACAGAGTTTCCCGAAAATTGTTGACGATCGAGACCATAAGGAATAGATTAATCGCAGAACAATTAATCGCAACTAGATTAGCAAGTAATCCAACAATTAATCGGAGAGGAAAAATGAATTTAAGAGAGAGAAATTAATCTCACCAGCACAGGAAAAATCGGAGGCCGGAGATCGGAGAAACCAAAAACCGGAGTACTGAAACTTGGTTCAATCCGGTGCGGGGATCGGTGCGGCGCGCGACGGGGCTTAGAGATCGGTCAGACAGCGCTGGCGCGGGACTAGATGACGCGCGCGAGAACCTAGGCGGACGGTGACGTGCGGCGACTCGGCGCTTGGACCGGTGGATCGACGTGGGACCTGCGTGACAGAACTGCAGCGCGATGCGGCTTCACACGCGGAACGAAGCAGAACGCGGGTACTGGAGGCGGGCAGGAGACGGCGACGCGCAGAGTCGAGGTTGCGGACTCCAGCGGCGCAGCGGAGACCGAGACAGCGGCGCCGCAGATCGAGGACGGGAGCAGACACGGCGTGAGGATTGAGGCGGAGACGGCGGTTAGGGATTTGTTCTGGACAAATGAAGAGGGAAAAGGGGATTAGGGTGAGGGGGTTTTTATAGGAGGGTAAAAATGGGGTAGGGTTAGGAATTAATTTAGAAATTTAATTAATAAACATGAAACAATTAAGGCTAAAGAAATTAATTAGAGAATATATTTAGGGATCTGAAAATTAATTAGGAGATTCTGAAAAATAATTTTAGTCCCAACGTAAAATACGCGGACTAAATTATTTCGGCACCGGAACAATTTAGATAAAAAGATTTTGAATTTAGACGAAACGAAATTTGAGACAAAAGATATTTGAACAGAACGAAAATTGGGACAAATGATTTAATCGAAACGGAATTTGAAAAATTCGCCGCTTTATTAATCGAAATTACGGGATGTTACAGCCTTATCATTTCAAATCCAGAACACCCGTTTCTCTTAAGCTACTAAAATTAGAACAGATGGTCGGAAGGTTATTGGTTCTTTAATTTATGTCGTCGTTGATTTTTAAATTTAATTTTGACTATTCATCTTATTTAAAAAATTGCTAAAATGTGTAAATTTTGATTCAAATAACTTTAATGATAAATCAAATTATATCAAAATATATAAAATTTATTAATTTTTTATGAATAAAACAAATAGTTAAAGTTGAATTTAAAAGTCAACAGCGACATCAATAAAAAAAACGGAGAGAGTATTTTTTAACTGGTAGGGTCATGACTCATGTCCCAATGAGACGGTAAAATTATGCGGTGCATAGGAGACGAGGACAGACGTTGTAGCATTGACAGAGATATACTCTCTCCGGTTTTAAATTATTAACACTGTTGATTTTTAACATTAATTTTGATCATTAGGAAAGTGTTTGAAAGTGAGATATGTGCAACCTGTTGCTGCATTAGAGAGCTCGAGTATACCCGTGCTAGTCTGGTCTTGATCGTAATGCTACTATTGTCTACAGTGGCGAAGCTATAAAAAATATAGTGGGGTGCATAATTTCACTACACATAGAAAGATGGCTTAATTTAGCTGTTTATGGTGCATAGAATTGAATTTTGAGGGTGCAAATATGGTGAAAATTAGCTAATTATAAGTAATTTTTTGTATTTTGTGGGTGCATTTGCACCCAGGACCACGGCTGCAGCTTCGCCAGTGATTGTCTATCATGCGCAAATATTTATGTTTTATATAGACTCATTTTTTCCTTAGCACTGGAATTAATTTAATTATCACGAAATTGGCTATGTTTCCAAAACTTTTGGTTTTAGCACATGCTGTTCTGGCTCTCGGTTTCATCCAGAATTCCGAACACTACTATCCATGTACAATTCAATACTGCTTGTACTCAAAATCACTCCCATGTGATCCAACGAGTAACTAGTGAGATGAATCTGAGGTGTAGCAAAACCACAAATACGTCATGAATGCTATGAATATGCCTCGGGAAAGGAGCTCTTGGTGCATCATGCTGTCTCTCGATGCGTCGCAGGACTCGCAACCTGGAGTTACAAAATTAATCATTAACTGCCATGTGTAAGTGCAAATAATGAATCAACTTCCAAAATTAATCATTCTATTTTTAACCTATATAGTACTCCCTCTTTTTCAAAATATAAGCATTTCTTAGTCAAAGTTAAACTTTTGTAACTTTGATAACTAATAATGTTTTATTATATAAAAATTATATTTTTTAATTCATTAGAAAATATGCTTTCATAAAAAATATATTTTTATATTAGAAATTATGTAAATTTTTAGATATTTTTAGTTAAAATTAAAAGAATTTGACTTTATCTACACCTAAAAATATTTATATTTTGGAACGAAGGTAGTACTATAACAAAATGATCTTAGATAGTTCCATCATCAAATCAGTACATCTCTCCATATTATCCTTGGTAATCCGTTCGTCTCAAAATAATTGTTTTTTTTTTACTTCTACACATAGACATTTAACCGCATATCTTATTAAAAAATGAAAATATAAAAACAAATAATGCATGCTTAAAGTATTTCTAGATATTATTAGTTAAAATTAAAAGAATTTAACATTATCTAAATCTAAAAATGTTTATATTTTGGAACGAAGGTAGCTTAGGTAGTTCCATCATCAAATCAGTACATCTCTTCATATTATCGTTGGTAATCCGTTGGTCTCAAAATAATTGTTTTTTTTACTTCTACACATAGACATTTAACCACATATCTTATTAAAAAATGAAAATATAAAAACAAATAATGCATGCTTAAAGTATTTCTAATAATAAATCATTTTATAAGATAATAAATTATTTTTAACATATTTTTAATATAACGAATAGTAAGTCTAAAATGACGCTTATTCTGGGACAGAGAGAGTAAGTAAAAAAATTAACAAAAATGTCGTTATTTCAAATTAACTTACCTATAAATCACACGAAGCTTCGCCAGCTCACAGGCTCCGCAACGAAATGTGAAAATGCCGTTGTTGCATATTAACTTACGTATGAACCACAAACTTTCACCAGCTCACCGGAATTTTCAAAACCGCCAAAACTGGTTTGGTTTTCGCGATTTTCGGTTTAAAAAATTTAAAATTTTAAAATTTTGAAAAAATTGAAATTCTGAAAATTAATTGATAAACCGGAAAAACCAAGCGGCAAACCGGTGGAAAACAAGGTAAAACCGATTTTATTTCAAATTCAAAAAAATCAAAACAGAAAAACTGGTCGGTAACAGAAAAACCGATTTTCCATGTTTGTCCGATTTTACTATTAACTGTAGTGGGTTTTCCGATTTTTGTGAAAACCAACCAAACCGGTGTTGATCGGCTTTCTCTGTTCAAATGAAATCAAAAACTCTAAGCTCACAGGCTCCGCAACGAAATGTTCTCAGCTGTGCACAAACATCGGCAGCAAAAGGCCAAGAGAACATATGAAACTGCGCACATGCGACTTTAACGATCTTGCAAAAGTTCCGAAAGCCATTCAGCACCGCAAACTCGAAATCCCAAAATAACTAATGGGAAGAACTATTTTCTTTTTGAAGGGAACCGGAACAAAGAAGGTGCCTATTTCTTTAATTAAAGAAGAGATTACAGCTTCGTATTTACAACAAAAGAAAAGAAAAGAAAAGGAACTATACAAAGATCAAAATTAGGAAAGACCTCTTGGGCAGAGTTGTCCCAGGTGCCGAGCTCCTGCGAAATGGGATGAACTATGAAGACACGAAGGCCAAAGCTGGCAACAGCTCGTCCAGGAACCACTACGCGCATCATCACTGTAACCTAAAATCCCAATGCTTCCCAAGCTAAAAACGAACACTTTCTCAAAGGTGCTCTCTCGACCACCGACACGAGTCACACGACTCCGACTCCATGCTTCCTCAGCGCCCTGTCATTTGCTTGAAAGTTACGCTCTCAGCCGCGGTGCATTTTATAAGGTCCGGTTTTATGAACCGCGCAACATGGAGCGCCCGGCGGCACATGCCCAGAATCAATATCCCATGATAGCAGCTGAGCACACCCTTGCAGCAGCAGCACGCTGCAATTTTACTCTGCACGTCTTTGCTGCCATTTCGTCGCCAGTCTCGCCTCGCAAATTTTACTCCTAGTAGCAGACAAGTGGCAGTTCATCTGAAGATTGCACAATGCATCCAACTTCAGAAATCAACGCGTTAGAATCCTGAATATAGATGAAAAACTTGTTGATTTAAAATTCAAAATATAAATAGCATACGCTTATGAGTTTTTCCAATGAAATATTTTCTAAGGGCAGGCTCGGTGTACGAAAAGTTTTTCAGGAAGAGGCCTAAACCAAACGTCACAGTACTGTTTATACATGTTACTATCTCTGTTTCAGAATAAATTTACATCTAAATTTAGCCAAACTTGCTTTTGATCAATATGTTTTATAAATTTAATCAGTTTTAATGATATAAATTATATATTATGTAAGTATTTTTTATGACGAATCTAAAAGTACAAGTCCTGTGCTTTTAAAGTTACCTAAATCTATAAAAATCATGTTACGGAACCAAACGTAAACTTATTTGGGACGGAGGGAGTAGTCTGTCGGCGTACATTTTTAGTGTACAACAATAGTTATTCGCGCAATCTGATATTCAAATAAATTATGTTACCATGATTCTACAGATCCCTGGAGTTAACATTGTGTTTGACTTGTTGACGTTGGTGCTGGATCAGTCGATTGAAATGTTGAATAATTTATCCTAGAAAAGCAGAGCAGCGCTCAGTTGGAAATACTGTGCTCTCTTCTACATCAGTCTCGCTCATGCCCATGCTCTGTTCTACATTCTTCTAAACAAATGGACAACTTACTTTAGGGCCCGTTTGGATTTCCGGAATTGAATCAATTTCTAAGAATCAAATTCTAAGAAATTGAATTGTTCAGAATTGAATCAGCTGGAATTAAATTTAATTCCATTTTTCTTGTTTGGGTGTTTCTAGAATTAAATTATTGGAATCAAAATCAAAATGTTGTTTGGGTTGAAATCAGGAACAAGAAACAAGAATGTGTCCTGTTGAAACAAAACATGACCAGGAGATAGAAACAAAACATCGATCGGGAGGTAATAACAAAATTACAAAAGAAAAAGATGCATCTTACCTCCAAATAAAAATCTCACGATGCTACTCATTCATTGCTGCCCATGGCATGGCCGCCGCCGGTCCTGCTACTTGCTGATCCACTCCTCCTCGTACTTGATGAACAGCACGATAGCCGCAGCGATGGTGTAGGTCAACCTACAGGAACAACGTGGCTGGCTGATGGTCCTTCACCAGGGCCTGCCCTGAGCCGGTGAGCCCAGCTCCACAAGCAGTAGCGTGGCGAGCGCGCCGTTGAGCCGCTCGCTGCTCCGTCTCTTGCAGCACCCCATCTGCCCTAAGCCGGCGTCGCAGGCATTGCAGAGCGTGCTCCGCCTCAGCAGCCTCAACCTCCACTATGGTGTCTCAGCCGAGTCGCACTGCAAGCACCGCTTCATCTTCTTTGTCGGCCTCACCATGCTTGGCGCGGCGGCAATATCAGACGGCGACGGCATCACCAGCCCCAGGCACACGCATAGGGGTTCGGGACGGGGAGACCACGCTGTGGCGGCGGCGCGTTGAGTCGGGGACGGCGGAGCGAAATCAATGGGGAGAAGAGAAGATTCGGAGCCTTTCTACGACGTTGGGTCGGAATTGGAGCACGCAATCGAATCAGCGATTCGATTCCACGGAGCCACCAAACAACCCGAGGTCCGAAATCAATTTCAATTCAACCCAATTCTAAACAACCAAACAGGCCCTTAGTTAATTCAAAAAGCTCAAGCCCATGCTCTGTTAGTCTTGCTCCTTCCCTGATTGAGCCGTGACCGGACAATAGTCCTTGATAGCACATACCTGCAGTGTGTGGCATACTGTGCCAGTGCCACTGTGGGATCCTCTGGAGCTGTCGACAGTTGACAAAACTCATCTGCAGAGTGCGATGCTAACTCATTATAGCATAAACTGATCTGAATTCATGATGGTACTACATAAACAATGGATTGTTGCCAATTAAAGTTGCGAGCATTTTGTTACCGAAACAGTGAGATCATGAAGCTCTGATATATTTGATATGATTGGGCAGCTTCAATATCTTTGGTGCTGTTACACGATTCAAATATAAGTTCCGGAATTGAACAAGAATAATCCTACCATTCATACTAAACTTTATTCGGACTCCGACAAAGTCCACCTGCATCAATGCTCCACTGAGTAGCATTCTTTAGGCTGGATTATGCAACAGTACAGTTCGTAAGGAGGAAAAGAGATCTGGAAATTATCGCATCGTACTGAAGTGCTAAAATGCGCTGGATATACTCTGAATAAGGAAAAAATCATGTGCATAGTTACAAAAGTTAAATGGATGGCTGATAAGAAATTCAAATTTTGCGGTGGAGTAATAGGAAATCTGATCGAATTTTATGGATGATAAGGAAAATTTCCCTTCCTCTCTAGCTTGCGTCAAAGTTGGTGTTAGAAGTCAACGGTATCAATAATTTAAAACCTGAGTGAATAGTTGCTCTCTTGAAAGGAGACAAAACTTCTCACTATTGTTCGGATAAGATGTATTTTAAGAGCGAGCAAGCCATCATAACTTTTCACTACTTATATACTCCCTCCGTTTCTAAATTGATTTCGCCGTTGACTTGTAACATCGTCATTTGTAATCTCTCCATACATTCCAAGTAAGTGTTATTTTTTACTTTTAAATATAGATCAATGTTTGATCACTTGCCTTATTAAAATATAAAAAATAATGCATGCTTAATAATAAAACATTTTATAAGATAATAAATAAAATTTTACAATTTTTTTTAATAAGTTGAGAATAGTCAAATATTGATGTTAGAAGTCTAAAACAACACTTATTCTGGAACAATTAGAGTAAGTAAAAGAATCAACGAAAATGCCGTTGCTGCAAATTAACTTATCTATAACCACACGAAGCCTCACCAGCTCACAGGCTCCGCAACGAAATGTTCTCAGCTGTGCACAAAACATCGGCAGAAAATGGCCATAAGAATATATGATGCTGCTCGCATGCCACTTCAGGGCTTGTTGTACTAGGTATAAATATCCCATGACAGCCACACGGAGCGTCCGGCGGCACATGCCCAGAATCAGTATCCCATGACAGCAGCTGAGCACACCCTTGTATTGGTTTTCATGACAGTACACGTTGTTCGGTGCCATGTTATCGCCTCACAAATTTTACTGCTATCAGATGCTTTGTCTAACAATCAGCTCGGGACTCACGTGTTGACTTGGTAAAATCGCAGTTCATCTGAAGACTACACAACGCATCCAACATCAGAAATTAACGCATTAGAATTCTGAATATGTTACAAAATTCATGCATTTAAAATTAAAAATATAAGATACATCTTTGCAGTTTCACTATGAAATATTTTCTTAGTGAATAAATGGTCAATGTACGAAAAGTTGTTTAGGAAGAGACCCAAATCAAACGTCACAGTAAGCTCATGCATGTCACTCTTTATTGTACATCAACAATTATCCGCACGCTTTGATATGCAATTTATGCAAATGAATCACGTCACCGGGATCCTATAGATCAGTGCAGTCAGAATGCAAAACACCCTAAGGTTGGAAGCAACTAGGGTGGGAGACTGGGACATGCATGCTCATCAGCTCATGCCCAGAGTACTGATACCTAATGATTCCACTGAAAATTACCCATTGCAAGCCTGAAGGCTAAAGCTGTGGTCCCGTTTTTCTTGATCCATCTCAAAGATCGAGACCAGGGCCATAATCTAAAATCCCAAAGCTTCCCAAGCCTAAAACGATTTTTTTTTCAGAAGTACCCTCTCCTGGTTCTCAGAGGTTGAAACTCGAAAGGTAGGCTCTCAGCATTGCCTTTTACAATGTCGCATCGGCTGGCTCCACATTGCTCCAATCATTATATAAACTAGTTGAATGCCCGGAGCGTTGCTGTAAAAATTTAAATGTGAAAAATTTGAAGAGAAATTATTGATAAAACTAGAGGGAAAATTGAGAAAATAAATGAACCAAGATATTACATTCCAAGAGCGTGAAGTGGTACTGGAAATTAAAGCGAGAAGAGCAATCTAACATTGTGTTTCACTAGTGGACGTTAGTTTTGATCAGTAGATTGAATTGTTGAATAATTTAACCGAGAAAAGCAGGGCAGAGCTCAATTGGAAATTGCACCTAGCTAATCCATAAATTTCCATATACCACTCAAAATGCTTTTAAAAAATGTACTACTGACCAAATCATCACTGTACGTGAAATATCACATCTGACTGATCAAAACTCTACTGAAATTGCCTTAATGCGACAGCTGTCAACTCTGAGTTACAGTCAGTGACCGATTACGTGCATAGGTATCAGTGATTCGAACCTAGTAACATCAGTCGATCGGACAAAGTAATGAAGCTGTGAATGGATTGATGGGGTCTGAACACTAAAGGAATGTGTTATAATTATTTCAATGTAGCTTTATGTGAGCTATTACCACATAAAGTTTATGCTCCAAACTCAATTTATTTGTGGAGAAAAAAATTGGATACATTGCACTAACTTGAATTGTTTGGGGAAGTAAATCAAGTCAAAGTTTTGTTCGGAGGGTGTCAAACAGAGTGAATTATTCGGAGAATTTTTTTCTCAAACAAAAATATATGCAAACTTTTAGGTATAAAAAGAAGTATAATACAACATAGCTGTATACAACGAAAGTCATAGACCAAATTATTGTTAGCAGAAGGATGTGTGTGCAGTGTGTCACCTGCACGATGCTCTAATCCATTACTTACTCTATGCAAATATATCTATTGCAACATGTAAAGGGTCGAATTCTTAAAAAAAAAACATGTGAGGCTCGAAGAATCTGAATATTACTATTGCAGCATATAGTGTATCATATAAAATATATGAATAAATAATGTAGTATAGAGAAATCACTGATGCAATATAAAAATGACTACTGTAGTTCCATTTGGCTGAAATGTAAAATTTTAGACAAGGGGAGAAAATCTGTTAGAAAAAACTAAATTGCTGCAAAAGAGCTATGTTGACAGGGTTAATGCCAACCATGTTTGAATCTTGGTTAGCAACATGAAAGAATTCAAGTGGCGTCATTCTTCATCACAGAAGCGCACCTATGTCATCTGCAAAGATTCATAGTAAAGCTACCATGCCTTTAGTAGTGCATGGAACGAAGGACTAGGGTTATGTTTAGTTTGTGACCTATGCTTACCTTACCAAAACATGGTAAAATCAAAGTGATGGTAACATCACATAATTGGTAAAGTAGCGTTTGGATCAGTTTTACCAAAATCAACTTCTCTGGTATGTATGACGAGGGGCATGCAATGTATTTTCATTATTATTTTTTGAATAGTATTTTTTATTAGAGTTAATCATAAGGAGTAAGATACTTCAAACGGATTATAAATCCGTTATATGGTTTAAGAGATGTTATTGATTTAAAAGTGCATATCAAATAAAGGAAGCATTTAATACAACCACTAAGAGAAGGGCATGTCAAAGATGAGGTGAGTTGCAGTACGCCAAGATTGGCGAGGCTTTGTCTTGCCTGCGCCGCACCTTTGTTTTTGTTGCAACTTGAACTGCAATTACCAAAGTTTTGAACACACACCAAATGCTGGCCAATTTTGTAGATAATGCCAACTTGTGGAAAGGTAGTCATTGGAAGAAAACCAAGTTCTGGATGTCATGGATTCCTGATGCCTATCAGCCCTGAATGAATTTAGCGAGAAAAAACTAGCTTGTTGCAAATTGCTGGAAATATGAACCCAGCTCCATTACTCGTGTACCTTGTTCTTCGTTGTGTAATGTCTTGGTGATTATCTAGCGACTGGCCATTTTATAGGCATGGTTCATCGTATGCATTGACAATTATTTATGCAAACAAGATGCAGAAAAAATAAACTATAAAATAATATGCTCTTGAAAGCACGTCGTTGTTGGGATGCAATCAATGACATTGATGTTTGATTCTTCTGATTCTCTGAGTTGTTATTTGATTAGAAGTGGCTCTTTGGTTAAAGTGATTCTTTTTAAGATCAGGAACTAAGGACAGAAAAAAACACTTCACAAAATCAATAGAAACTGCCTTTTTAGCTCTTACCCATCAGTTCGTTTTAAAGAATCACTTCACACCAGACAAGAATCATCTCTTGAAAAACAGCGTTAATCAGCATCCCTAATTCTAACATGAGAATCAACTTCGTCGAGCTCCACTAAATAACCCTTAACCGTTTGATACATCTCATAGAAGCCAAGCAAAAAACACTTTGGAAAATCCTACCAAGAGGTCACCGACTCACTGGTTCCCTGCTGGCGACTAATGCGGAAGGAACGGATAACCGGCGGTCACCGCCACCAACTAGGTTTTTTTTTTAATAAAGAATCAGGGACATCCCACCATGTAAGATAGTAAAGTACCATAGACTGCACTCTGACACGCCGGCCCATCCAATCTTTTACTTTCACACAAAAATTGGGTAGGTACAACATTTTACGCACAGATGAAATCATAATTTGGTGCAACATACCAATTTTACATCCCATACCAGTAATGACACCTGTAAGATTATGAAACTAAATATCGACTGCTATTCCTAAATCATTAAGATATTCAAGCTGCGCTGGGGAAATAAATATGCTCATCCACCAATCTCAGATCTTTCAAAATCTATCTCAAGAAACAGCACTGCTCCCTTCTCCTGTCAGGACAAAAAAAGTAGTCTTTGCATGTAAAACAACTGAGAACAAAATAAACTGTAATCAGGATAATTTTTCCATACCATCCCGATCAAAATTGTCTTAGGCAGAAAATGACGTGCTGCCAGCAGGAGGAATAGTAACAACCTTCCCTACAGCCACTGTCTTTCCTGCAACCGTCAGTGTAAATGACATGTTAGAGTTTCAGAATGTAGGCAAGACAAGATTTTCAATGAATAAAAAGAGAACAAAAGCATAATTTACAGTGGCTAAAAGCAGAGTAAAAAAAAAAAGACACTGTTTGTGTCTCTGCTTCTTAAGGGAGAAAATATGTTTCAGTTCGAAGTTTACCTTCAGTTCGAAGTGTAAACCTTCCAAGTTGAGGAAAGTCAGAGAAATTCTCTACGCATATCAAGTTATTCACCTAAGGAAAAAATAAATTAGAATCTAAGGAGCATGGCGTTATCAATTATAGCCAGAATGTGTTGAGATGATTTAATAGACAATACCTGTATGCGGCAAACAACCACTGCACCATTCTTCACAAAAAGAGGCTTCCTCTTTGGCTTCTTTTTCTTCGGATCAGCATCTTTCTTTTTCTTCATGTCAATTTCCTCTATGAGATCGACAATCTCACACTCCTCTACAACAGAGTGGATATGCAACACTGCTTTGTAACCAGCAGTGAAAATAGCCTGACACAATAAGGGGAGCATGGAACATTAATCCAATCAGCATTGCTAAAAACAAAAGTCTAGTGTTAGGATCGTTCGTCGGGGAATGGGAGAGAGAGGGTTGGCGCCGTGAGCACCACGGCGCCCAGAAGGGCTGGAGGCGCAGATTTTTTTCTCCTGTTCTATTGCTCAATTTCTTCAATCCCTGAATATACTTATTTATAGCCTCTATGGCTAACTATGGATCCTATATTAAAGCATCTTATCCTATCCACTCGTGCTCTTAGATTAAAGGACCTCCACACACTCTAGATCCTAAATTAAAGGAAGGATTATCCTAAATGAGAGAAAATAGAAAAAGGATAATAGGGACTGATCTTTGCCCTTAGGTGGGACCATCTTGGCGCACATAACATTTCTCCCCCCCTTGGCAAGCAGCTCGTCCTCGAGCTGCAGTTCAGGTAGGAGGTCGTCCTCAATCTGAGGCTGCCGGTGGGGGTATGGGCGGATGACCACCGGCTTGGATGGCGTCCTTGTCAGTAGCCATCGCTGTGGACCCCCTATCCTCCTCGAGCTTCTTGAAGGTGCTCTCGGCCTAGATCCCAAGGCGTTCGAGGTGGCCACCAGAGTCGAGGTCCAGCGGGTTGGGGTGCGCGACAGTGCCAACCTCAACCGCAGGGAGGTTGCAGCCCTCAGTATTGCCGATCTTGGATTTAGTGCCGGAGATGATGAGCGTGCCGCGCGCCCTGACAAGTGGAGGACCAGTGATGAATGCGAGCGCCGAGGCCTCCGCTGAGGTCTGATGGCCAGCGCGGCGGGAGACGTCTTAGGGCCGTCGCTTGTTGCTCGACAGCAGCTTGTGGATGCACTAGGTCTAGTCCGGGTGGTGGTGCCTGGACGATATCGGGCAGCGGTAGGTCGGCTGCCATGTTGCCCTCCAGGTCCTTGACGGGGGCGAGGGGGAGGCTCACAATGGCAGCGGCGACGTCTGCTGCTACGGTGTCGGGGCGGCTTGGCGCGCTCGGCGGTGGCATCTCCGTCGTGCCGTAGTCCTGCATCTCATAGAAAAACACTGGTGGAACAGTGATAGCGGGTAATGGTGGCGGCGTCTGTAGATTTGCCGAGATGAAGAGGCGAACAGAGAAGCCGGCGAGAGTGCGGTTTATTTCTGAGTGCCTTGACCAAGTCGTCCCTGGTCATGGTGGCGACCATGGGTGCATCTAGCGTCCCGGTGGGGGTCGGCGCCGGGGTGGGGGTCGGTGCCCAGATGGAGGCCGGCGCCCAAGTGGAGGTCGGCGCCCAAGTGGGTTCTGGCGCCTAGGTGTAGAGCTGCGGCAGAGCGGTGGTGGGAGGACTTGGCATCTTTGAATACCAGATGTTAGGATCGTTGGTCGGGGATGAGAGAGAGAGGGTTGACGCCGTGAGCACCACGGCGCCCAGAAGGGCTGGAGGCACAGAGGAAGCCTCAAAACAGATTTCTCCTGTTCTATTGTTTAATTTCTTCAATCTCTGATTACACTTATTTATAGTCTCTATGGCTAACTATGGATCCTATATTAAAGGATCTTATCCTATCCACTCGAGCTCCTAGATTAAAGTACCTCCACACACTCTAGATCCTTAAATTAAAGAAAAGATTATCCTAAATGAGAGAAAATATAAAAAGGATAATAAGGGCTGCTCTTAGCCTCTAGATGGGACCATCTTGACGCACATAACATCTAGCCTCATCACAGCATTAGTACATATAGTTGCATAACTTCATATAAAATAAAAGTTTTTCAAATTCCCATATTTAACTGTAGAGAAACAAACATAGGCCATCACAATGCAATCCTGTTAAAAAATAATTTCATATATTCAATTATATGCTTAACACAGTATCAAAAATACTTTTAAGGACAAGACATCTCAAAATGCATCAGAGCCACCAGAATTTCAGTTCCATCAGCAACATGCTTTTGAAGTTAAAAAAAAGGATGTTTTCAAATATTACTCTAGAAAAATGCAACCACCTAAATGTTACTTTGAGCTAAAACAGGCAACTTATTTCATTGAGAATATACAGTAGATATCTTCTAGCACAGTTGCACATCACATGCTAAGTATAAATTGACAAGATAGCCCTCAATCAGATGAATTGAACTACAAAAGTATTAGCAAAAGATTGTATGTATTGAGATGATATCAGGAATATCTGTATCCCGATACATCTAAACATGACATGTAAAAAAAAAAAGCCAGAATAAATAGTACACTGCATACTGTACTTCAGAGGAACCGCATAGCCCATCGGTCAATATCAAAAGTGGATCCAGTTTTCCGAAGTATTATTCAATAAGCTTATGATACTTACATTGTCAAGCAATTCAAGAATCTGCAACTGAGCATTAAATTCAGTGACAGCACTGACAGGATTAGCTGCAAGGATTGATATCATAATGAGAATATAGCACAACAATTACAAGAGAGTTAGAAGTAAAAGCTCAACAAGTTATACAAATCATTGTAAATTTCACTGATAGCAGATCATGCATAACTCAATTATTGAAACATCATAACTATTTTCTGGATAGAAGCACATATCAGATTAAGAAACAGCACTTCAACAACAATTCTTTTGTCCTGGCACACCAAAGCCATCTTTTGTTGCTGGTTCATTAGTGAAAGAGACCAATTCGCACTCAATTTATCCATATCTTAGGGAAGAGTCTGTGAAGAGAGATCTGAAGGATTAGGATACCGCCAAGGAGTTAGCCTTAGATAGGAGTTTGTGGAGGCTAGCAATTCACGTGCCTGAATCTTGATTGCCAGTTGTTGCTCCTTTTCTAGTTGTCTCTTAGGGTTCCATCTCCAACCTACCCCAACACCCCAACTTGCTTGGGACAAAGGCTTTGTTGTTGTTTGTTGCGTGCTTAGGGAGATAGAAGAAACAAGTTATAACTTACCAACACTTGAAAGTACAAAACCAGCCATTATATCCTCTTCTTCAATTCCTGACAGTTTTACACGAACATTTTCAGCAGGTCCAGCACGGCGTACTTTGTTCTCATCCAAGCTTAGACCAATCACTTTGACATGAGACTGCAAGAGGGAATACAAAACTGAATTAGCTAGAGAAGATCAAGTGCCCCATGTGCGCACAGAAAAGGAAGAATATGAAAATTTTACCTTGTTTGGCATAACCAACAAACTGTCACCCTCCTTGATAGTACCAGACTCTATTTTCCCCATTACAACAGTGCCCATATCTTTATACTTATCAATTATAGGCATCCTGCAGAGTAATAAATATAAAGATGCTGCATCTGGCATGTAATCAAGACACAATCTGAAGCAGCTTTAAACATGAGATTGCATATTAGAAAGTTAGAAATGAAATACAGTACTCCCTCCGTCCTAAAAAGAGTGGCGTTTTGGGTTCGGGCATGGGGATTAAGGGGGAAAATTAGAGGGTGCACTGGAATCAAGAAAAAATAAAGTAGATAGATAAGAGTATTATCTTGGGAAGCGAGAATGGCACTCTTTTATGGACACATTTTGAATCATAAAATGCCACCTTTGGTATAGCTTTTGGGGTCTCTTCAGCTTTGGATTATAGAGAATTATGGCATAATCCTTGCCTAAACACAAATGTAAAATAGCTTATGCCCAAAAGCACCCATAAGCTGTTTTCATTTTTGTACTACAAGCCATAAGTTGAAAACAGTAGCTTTTACCAGCTTATGCCCTATCCCAAGTATAAAGTGCCCCTAAAATTACTTGCATAAGTTGCATGGCCCAGCGTTTCAGATAAGCTGGTATAAACTAAAATAAACTCGAAAAAGTTGTTTTCACAAGCTGTTTTTTTGTATAATATAAAGATGTAACAAATAGGCCCTAACATACAACTGGTAATGAAGATAATGTATTAGACTTGCATTGAAAAGTGGTATGACAAAAAGTTTCCTTTTGCTAAAACAATAACATTAAAAGGTTGTCAAAGTTACTTATTGGGGATTATGTAAGCCAAAAGAAGGCATACTTTCGAATATGGTTATACATTATAAAACAAGGATAGCTATCTTACCTTACTGCACCTTTTGGGTCACGTAAAGGAACTTCGATTTGATCCAGAACTTCAAAAAGACAAGGGCCATCCCACCAACTACAAAGGCTCTTGTCCATTCTGGTCTTCATATTGGCACCCAGAAGACCAGATATTGGCAAGAATTGGACGTCTAATAAAAAACAAATGAAATTGTCATTTGTCAAAATTTTATTGTACCTATAATCAGGCTGTGTAGTGGAAAACCATATCAGGTGTCCTGATAAGTTGTTCCATGCAACATGTTTTTATCAAGATACAAATAATTATATGATTATGTTCTGGCCTATCTTTTAGTTAATGATCAATGTGATCATTACATGATTGTGAACATAGCAGCTAATGTAAGAGGCAGCAACTAAGGAACATATTTAAGGCACAATTTGAAAGCAAAAACATGACTACTATAGAACTTCAGTCATAGAAATCTATAGTAATATGAAAACGAGTTAATTCTTGAAAATGGGTGCTCTCAAAAGGTACTCCCTCCGTTCCATGTTGTCGCCGTTGACTTCTAACATCAGCTTCGACTAATAATCTTATTTAAATTTTTTTGATAAATATCATATACTTTGATAGGATAAAATCCAAATTACTACCCTATAGTATAAGCAAAGTCCACATAACTCTTTAAACTATTGTTTGGTTCATTTTGTCCCCACAACTTTGCCATTTGGCTCAATATACCCCCTACTACAATTTTGTCTTTTTTTGTTTCTCCATATATAAGTTTAATCTTACACTGAAATTTTACAATATGGTAGACATATCATAATACATGTTAGAAAAATGCATCAAAATTTATTATCATTATTTTCATATAGTTTTATATTTTACGGATTAATTTACTATTAATATCCTTCCGTATGAAAATAATTAGAAAACAATTTATGATGTATTTTTTAAATACGTGTTATGATGTGCTCTATCATCTCGCAAACTTATAGCTTAAGATCTGTCGTGGTAATTGTTGTGGTGGATGATCCACCGGGCTGGGACACGTTCCCCGCCATGGCTGCAGCTGAAGGTAATCTTCTCCCCTTGAAAAGATCAACTTCTTTTCTGCTTACACTTAATGGATCTCCTGCTGTCTTATATAGACAGCAGGGCTAAACAAACCCTAAACCGACTAAAACAAACTCTAAACAACCTAATCTTTAACAAACCCTAAACAACCTAATCTTTAAACTAACAAACCCTAATTAACTGGCTGCCGCACGCCACAACACTACCCTCCTCAAAGACAGCTCGTCCTCGAGCTGTGACACTAATTAAGCTTTTTACATATCGGCTCGAGAACTTAATCCTAACCAATGACGGCCGAAATCTCGAGAACCATAGAAGGTTGCCGCCTACCCAATGAAACCCATCCAGGCCAGGGCTGTAACTGTCCGAGAAGCGTGTTATCAGCCCCGAGGGTGATGTGCGCAGGTGCAGGTTGTAGTTTCTGTAAGAGATGAGGTCGACGCAGCTACTCGCCTTGACAGTGCTGCTGCTGCCCGTAGCAGGGCTGCTGGCGATGGTTATGACGTCGGTGATGGTGTTGATGATGCGCCCGCTGCCTCGGTATGCGTCCCTGATTCCGCTGGCGCGCGTCGTTTGGGCCTTGTCGACGACGTCGTACTTGCGAGTCGGCGTCTAGGAGCTGAAATAGGTGTAGATATGTGCCTCCTTGCTTCCTTCATTGCTGCAGCCAGAAGAAGATGCGGTGCAGATGGCAGTGACATCTTGATGGGGATATCCGAGATCGATCTGCACAGATCGGCCTTGATGGTTGGAAAGACGTTTGGAACGGTGGTGGTGCTGATTATTGGAGGCGACACCATAGCCACGATGATTTCTATCTTCGTGCGTGATGCCGGCACCTCCATGGCGACCGGTGACGGCACTGCATGCGACAGCGTGATCTAGCCCTTCTCTATCGCTGTAATGCGACGTTCAGCATAACTCGCCTCCTGACAGATTGTAGTATCCCGACCGATGTGGAGCAAGATACTATGTTGAAGGGGGGAAAATTGGAGGAAGAAGAGAAGAATAGAGGAATTGGGGAGGTAAATTTCTGTATTCAAATCTTGATGCCTGTACATGAGGCTGAGCCTCTCTTATACACGCGCAAACGATGCCAGCTGGGAACAGCCCAAGCCCATACAATCAAACAACTCACGCGCGCCGGTAACTGCCGCCTAAACAACTGACGGAGACAACTGCTTAGCTGCTGGCGACGACATTACCGCCCCCTGGAGAACCAGCTGGTCCCCAGACCGGTGCAGTAGGAAACCGTGCTTTGAGCACATAGTAGTCTTCCCAGGTTGCCATGGATTCCGGCAAGCCCGCCCATTTCACCTTAACTTGCACAATGGCAGAGTTGCCTTTCTTCACAAGGTGCCTGTCAAGGATGGACTCTGGGGAGGCCACTGCCGATTCAGTCAGTCTCAGCTGGTATATTAGTGAACACCGAAGTATGATCAGGCACATGTGGCTTCAATTGCGAGACATGAAACACGGCGTGGATCATAGCATGCTCAGGAAGATCAAGCCTGTAAGCTGCACAACCAATGCGTTCAAGCACTTTGTAAGGACCGAAGTACTTGAATGCCAGCTTTAAGAAAACCATGTCCCCACTCTGAAACTCCCTAGCAGTGCGTTGCTTATCAGCATAAGACTTCATGTTGTTTTGGGCAGCAGCCAAATGAGTCTTAATCAATTTCATAAATTCTTGACGCTCCTGGAGCACTTTGCCTGCATCAGTGCCCATTGTTGGAGCAAGAGTGGGCACCAAACCCAAATGGGGCTCAACTCCATATAAGGCCTAGAACGGAGAGCACTTCAGTGCAGTGTGGTAGCAAGAATTGTACCAAAGTTCAGCCGAAGATAACCATTTGGGCCATTGAGAGGAAGTGTCATGGACAGCACATTGCAAGAACATCTCAAGACACTGATTTACTCTCTCAGTTTGGCCGTCGGTTTGTAGGTGGTAAGCTGAACTGAGGTGAAGTTTGGTGTCCAGCAAAGAGAACAGTTCTTGCCAAAACGTGCTAAGGAAGACCTTGTCTCTGGCAGACACAATGGACCGAGGAACTCCATGAAGTTTGACAACATTAGAGAAGAACAGCTGAGCCACATGAGCAGCAGTAAAAGGGTGCTTCAGGGGAATAAAATGGGCATATTTGGTAAGACGATCCACCACAACCAAGATCACGGAAAAGCCATTGGATTTTGGAAGGCTCTCAATAAAATCCATGAAAATATCTTGCCAGCTGCTGTTAGGAATGGGAAGTGGTTGCAGGAGGCTAGAGTATTTACAATTTTCATGTTTGGCTTGCTGGCATATCTGACATTGCTTCACAAATGACTCAACTGCTGATTTGAGCCCAGGCCAAATAAACAGACGTTTAACATGCTGGTAAGTGGCCTGCACCCCTGAATGTCCCCCAATAGCAGATGAATGAAAAGCAGAGATGATCTTGCTATGTAAGCCGGAATTAGGACCAACCCACAACCTGTTATCCTTGTAAATCAATCCATCTTTCATGGAGAAACCCTGAGTATTGGAATTTGTAAATAGCCAGCTCAAGCAGCAATTTCTGAAAAGAAATGTCATTCTTATAAGAGTGCAATACTTCCTGTAACCAGACAGGAGAACAGCTAGAAATAGCAGCACATTCTAAGCTGTGAGCCACCCTAGAAAGAGAATCAGCTGCCTTATTCTAAATTCCTTTTCTATACTGAAACTTGAACTCCAGGCCAGCCAACTTGGCCATAGCTTTCCTTTGAAGTTCAGTAACCAAGAACTGATCAGAGAGATAACATAAACTCTTGTGATCAGTTTTGATGATAAATGGTCCTCTCTGCAGATAGCACCTCCATTTGTCAATGGCCATCAGAATAGCAATGAATTCTTTTTCATAGATGAACAATTTCCTGTTAGCCACTCCTAATGCCTTACTGTAGAATGCTACAGGATGATTTTGCTGAGACAAAACAGCTCCCACTCCAGTGTCACATGCATCTGTCTCAATGACAAAAAGAAGTGAGAAATCAGGAAGTGCCAACACAGGAGTAGTAACCATAGCTTGCTTTAATTTCTCAAAAGCTTGCCGTGCTTCAGGAGACCACTGAAATTGCTTGTGTTGCAATAAGGTAGTGAGAGGTTTTGCCAGGATACCATAGTGATGCACAAATTTTCTATAATACTCAGTGAGACCCAGAAAACCTCTTAGCTCAGTGTGAGAAGTAGGTACAGGCCATCTCAGCATTGCAGTTGTTTTGGAAGGATCTGTTGCAACTCCTTCATCAGATATGATATGGCCCAGATATTCAATCTTGTTCTGAGCAAAGGAGCATTTGCTCATCTTAGCAAAAAAGTTTGTGCTCCTTCAATATAGAAAAGACCACTTTAAGATGCGCAATGTGAGCCTCCAAGGATGGACTATATACCAAAATATCATCCATGAAAAACAGCACAAATTTTCTCATGTAAGAAGAGAAGATTAAATTCATAAGGCACTGGAATGTAGCACGGGCATTTGTAAGACCAAATGGTATAACTCGAAACTGAAAATGACCATGGTGGGTTTTAAAAGCAGTTTTGCATTCATCATTGATAGCCATTCTAATCTGATGAAATCCTAAGGCCATGTCCAGTTTTGAAAAGAATTTAGCTCCAGATAGCTCATTCAAAAATTCATCAATCACAGACATAAGAAACTTGTTCTTCACTGTGATGGCATTCAATTTTCTGTAGTCAACACAGAAACGCCAACTGCCATCCTTTTTCTTGACAAGCAAGACAGGAGAAGCAAATGGGCTGACACTCTTTATGATAATGCCTGAGGCCAACATTTCTGCAACCTGTCGTTCAATCTCATCTTTTTAGTGAGGAGGGTACCTATAGGGTCTAGTGTTGACAGGTGAACAATCAGGTAGCAGTGAAATAGTAAGATCATATTCTCTGGAAGGTGGAAGTTCAGAAGGGGACTGAAAGACTTCCATGTGCTGATGAATCAAGTGTTGCACTGGCTGAGGGAGAGTGGTAAGTTGTGAGCTGTCACTGACTTTGGTAGGAGAAACAACAACCATTGCCCATATATCATTGCCGATGGACCATTTTGCTATTTGTTCAGCAGAAGAGCTCTGCAAGCAATCAAGATACTGAGACTCATCACCTTGTAGCCTGACTAACTTGTTGTTATGCCTGAATTCCACCCACTTCTCTAACCAGTTACACTGCATGGGACTGCACTGTTCCAACTAATCCATGCCAAGAACCATGTCATAAGCCCCAACAGGTAGAATCAAAGCATCAGCTGTAAAAGTATGTCCCTGTATCCACCAAGTGAGATTCTTGGCAACAGAGGTACAATGCACCAGCTGTCCATTCGCCACCTTAACAGCAATGGGCAAAATGTCCTCCTGCACACAATTCACCCGAGATGCCATATGTTCACTGATAAAGGTGTGTGAGCTGCCAGAATCGACAAGTTGCAACATTACTTGATGCTGAGCCAAGGCACGCAACCTGATAGCTTTGCTACTGTCCGAGCCTGAAATGACATTCAGAGAGACAAAAGCTTGACCAGCAGGTTCCCCAACATCTGCCCCTTCTAATAAATCCAACAATTCATCAGATAAGAGCACCCCGTTGTTGTCAGTGCCAGCCACTGCAATGTGGTTCAACTGAACATTGTTCTGACACTTGTGGCCAGGAATATATTTTTCACCGCATTTGAAACAAAGACCATTCACTCTGCGGTATTCCTTTAATTGACATGCCTTCCAGAGTTCCCCAGTAGCCAAACTGTCACGGAGTACAGGTTTAGAACTGGAGAGAGCAGACGAATTGACATGAACAGATTTGAACATTCCTGCAGAGTGTCGTACTAGCAAACTTTCTTGAACAACTGCCAACACAGCTGCTCAAGACAAAGAGTCTGGTAGCTGTATTTCCACAGCACCACGTAACTTCGGTTTTGAGTCCCAAAACAAACTGTGTAACCAGAAATGTATCGCTAAGAGAGCGATCATACAGTCTGATATGATACACTAGTTGTTCGAATTGCTTTCTATACTCCTCCACACTTCCCACTTGCTTAAGGGTCAGTAGTTCAAGCATCTTGTCACGGTGAGTGGTGATCTCAAACTCAGCACTGACAGCACTACGAAACTGCGACCATGAGACAGTACCCAACCTATCCTTATACGACTGAAACCAGTGAGAGGCATTGCCCGACAAATCGAGGGTGGCCGCAATGACCTTAAAGCTGTCAGGAATCTGATAGAGGGCAAAGTAGGATTCACACTTCTCTAACCAAATTCTAACATCTGACCCATCGAAACGCACGAAATCCATCTTAGGCATCCAACCCCCAAGACCAACAGGTTCGACAGTCGAATAAACAGGAGCTAGTTCCTGGGAAGGAGCTGCTCGTGAAGTTGTACCCGTACGATCTGTGATGTCACCCGGATCAGGAAAATGGGGTGTATCAGGCAAGGATACCTGAGGGCTTGGTGCAGTAGATATCTGAATGGTTGATGGACGAACACCCATTAGGCCATCTCCAGAACTCGAAGGAGGCGGCGGCCGCGGTGCCAGCGACGCTCCTTTCAGAGAACTCGTCAGGCGTGCTTGCTCTTGGTGAACCTGAGCAAAACACTTCATCGACAGATCGACCTTCGATTGTATGAAGTCTGTTAGGCGCAACACTCGCATTGTGTTAGATGACACTTAGTGTTGGGGGTAACTCTCTTCATATTTCTTACTCACTACAATGTCATGCCATGACCAACCTAAGGAGTTGAGGATACATATATATAGGCTTGGTGAGCAGCCAAGCATATGCTAAGATGCTAGTCTAAGATGCTAAAGCATAAAGCTGAAAAGCTAGTCTAAGATGCTAAAACATAAAGCTAAAAAGCTAATCTAAGATGCTAAAGCGAAAAGCTGAAAAGCTAGTCTAAGATGCTAAAGCGAAAAGCGTAAAGCATAAAGCATAAAGCGCCTGCACTAGACTTATTCCATCATTCTCCCCCTTAAGTCTTGTGCGTCGTCTTCTGGAAGATTTGAATCATCCCAATCCTGACGCGAAGCTCTTGAAACTTGATTTTACCAAGGGACTTGGTGAGAAGATCAGCAAGTTGGCCCTTGGTGTCGATGTAGCTTGCCTTGACGCTCCCTTCTTCTAAGCAGCCTCGGATGAAGTGGTACTTCACTCTGATGTGCTTGCTGCGCTCGTAAAAAACAGAGTTCTTTGCCAAGGCCAGAGCGGACTTGCTGTCCACCCTGAGCTCCACTGCTTCAGCGTCTCTGCCAAGAAGATCACTAAGCAGTCGAGCGAGCCAGAGCGCCTGAGTTGAAGCGGTGGAAACCGCTATGTACTCAGCCTCGCAGCTAGACAAGGCCACCACCTGCTGCTTGACCGACTGCCAGCTAACAAGGCACTTGCCGAGGAAGAAAAGCACCCCGCTCGTGCTCTTGCTGGTGTCGATGTCGCCGGCGTGATCACTATCGCTGTACCCGATGAAATGTGCCGCCCCGGGACACCTCGAGTAGTGGAGGCAGTGGTCAAGAGTCCTCGCAACATAGCAGATGATCCTTTTGACGGCCTGCTGGTGCTTCGTCGTCGGTCGCTGCATAAACCGACTAACGTAGCTGATGGAGAACGCCAAGTCCGGCCTCGTGTGGGCGAGGTAGCGAAGGCTTCCCACAAGACGCCGGTACTGCGTGGCATCCACCTCCTCTGTCGTGCTGTCACGGCTGAGCTTCAGCCTCTCCTCCATCGGAGTGAGAGCTGGGTTGCAGTCGGTGAGCCCAGCTAGCTCAACGATGCGCTTGGCGTAGGCGGTTTGTCGAAGTGTGATGCCGGAGTCGTCCTGGTGCACCTCGATCCTCAAGTAGAAAGAGAGGTCCCAAGTCACTCATCGTTCATCTGAAAGGTGACCTTCATCTCCTCTTTGAATGCTGCCACCTCCGCATCCTTGGTGCCCGTGATCACCAAGTCGTCGACGTAGACATCCACCAGCAGGGCATTGCCGCCGTTGCCCCTCCGGTAGATGGCCGCCTCGTGCGGGCTTTGCTCGAAACTCATCCCCTTCAGCGTGGAATCCAGCTTGGCGTTCCACGCCCGTGGTGCCTGCCGCAAGCCGTAGAGTGCCTTGCGCAGACGCAGCACCTTGCCCTCCTTGCCGGGGACAACAAATCCCGACGGCTGGTGCACGTAGACCTCCTCTAAGTCGCCGTTGAGAAACGCCAATTTGACATCCATGTGATGGACGCGCCTGCCTTCCTGGACAGCCAGCGCAAGGAGACGCACGGACTCCATCCGTGCAACGGGAGCGAAGACATCGTCGAAGTCGATCCCCTCCTGCTGCACAAACCCGCGTGCCACCAAGCGAACTTTGTGCTTGACGATGGCACCGACCTCATCCTTCTTCAGCTTGAACATCCACTTAAGGGTGATCGCGCGGTGTCTAGAACGAAGGTCAGCGAGTTCCCAAGTGCGGTTCTTCTCAACCGCATCCATCTCTAGCTTCATCGCGGCGCGCCATGCCGTGTGTCCCGCAGCCTCAGCAAAGGAGCAAGGCTCGCCGCTGTCGCATGCAAGATACAACTGTGCTTCCAGGTCGTGAGGCACCAGTCCCGGCACCGGTGCGTCGCTGATAAGGTCCACCATCGTGCGATACCTCAACGGCTCACCGTCGTGGTACGCGTTGACACGCTCCTCATCGTGAGGGAGCGGAGTAGCGAACTCCACCGGGTTGTGCTCGACATGAGCAGGTGCTGGTGTAGACGTGCCTGGAGAAGCTGTCGACGCCGAGGAGCGTGGCGTGGCCGGCTGTGGTGGTGGCGGTGGGGAACTCGTTGCAGCCGGCGTCACAGTCGCTGGAGTCGGTGGAGGTTCGAGGACTGGGGTAGGCGCGCTTGGCGAAGAAGAGTTGCCCACTCCCCCAGCTCCCTCGAAGTGGACGTACTCGACGGTGAAGTCGTCGTACGCCGGAGTCGGGCCGTCGTCCACCATCTTACCCCACGCCCAACCTCGCCCTTCGTCGAACACAATGTCACGCGCCGTGCGCACACGCTGTCTTCGGGTCCAGGATGCGGTAGGCCTTCGTGCCCTCCGCGTAGCCGATGAACACTCCCGGAGTGCTTCTGTCGTCGAGCTTACCGACGTGGCCAAGCTCCTTGACGAACGCAAGGCAGCCGAAGACGCGTAGGTGGGCAACCGCCGGCTTGCGTCCATGCCAAGCCTCGTACGGCGTCCTGCCGTCGAGCGCCTAGGTGGGCGAGCGGTTGAGGATGTAGACGGCTGTCACCACCGCCTCTCCCCAGAAGATGGCCGGCATCCCTCTCTGCTTGAGGAGGGCCCGGGCCATCTCCACCATCGTCTGTTGCGCCGTTCGACGACGCCGTTCTGCTGCGGGCTGTACGGCGCGGAGTAGTGGCGCTGAATCCCCTCGTCAGCGCAGTACGACGCGAACTCAGCCGCCGTTGTCGGTGCGTAGCACTCGAAGCTTGCAACCGCACTCCTCTGCCGTAGCCAGCTGACGCTTGATAGCATCAGCTGCTGCCGCCTTGGTGTCGAGGAGGTATGCCCACATATAGCGGGACACGTCGTCGACGAGTAAAAGAAAGTATCGCCGGCCTCCAGGTGTGGCCGGTGTCACGGGACCGCAGAGGTCACCGTGCACCAGCTCCAGCTTTTTCTTGGCACGAAAACTCGACTGACGAGGGAACGAGAGTCGCCGCTGCTTGGTGAGGACGCAGGTGTCGCAAAGCTGCTCCACATGCTAGACCCGCGGCATGCTCTGCACCATCTCCTTGTTGCCAAGTTGCTTCAGGGCCTCAAAGTTGAGGTGCCCAAAGCGCTCGTGCCACAGCCAGGCGTTGTCATCGCAGCGGGCTGCGAGACACACGGGCTGCGTCACCTGCACATTGAGGATGTAGAGGCGATTGATGCCTCTGTTTACTTTGGCAAGAAGGCGACGATGGCGGTCCCAGATCCTCATAATTCCAGCTTTGATCTCCACGCGCGAGCCATTCTCATCCAGCTGGCCCAGGCTGATGATGGAGTTCCTTAGTGCGGGGATGAAGTAGACTCCAGTGAAGAGTCGGTGTTCGCCAGTCTTGGCGACGAGAACAATGGAGCCAATGCCCCTGATGTCCACAGCCGAAGAGTCGTCGAACTTGACGGAGCCGCGCACGTCGACATTCAGGTCGGAGAAGAACTCCCTGCGACCCGTCATGTGGTGAGTGGCACCACTGTCGAGGAACCAGCCGTCGATCTTGTCGTCGCTGGAGCCGTCACCGAGGAAGACGTGTGCACTTGGCTCGTCGAGGTTGGGGAGAGCTGTTGCGACCGATGCTGCTGGAGGTAGCTCGATGCTCCCGTGTGCTAGGAGCAGAGCCGGATCCTCCTCAGCCTGTGCGACGTGA
>BCLG01000056.1:321639-336421 GCA_001602295.1 Zoysia matrella
TAGCGGGGAAGAGTCGCGGAGGTTGCTACTGCACTGGGAAGAAGCCGCCGAGTCGCTGGCTGCCGGTAGAGCACAGGGACCGACGGGGGAGAGAGTCGAGCAGGGAGACCGACGTCTCCACTGGAGAGAATCACGGGTGGAATTGGATAGATCACAGGACCATACGGCTCTGATACCAAATGTTAGACGCAACACTCGCATTGTGTTAGATGACACTTAGTGTTGATGGTAACTCTCTCCATATTTCTTACTCACTACAATGCTATAACCAACCTAAGGGGTTGGGGATACATATATAGAGGCTTGGTAGGCAGCCAAGCATATGCTAAGATGCTAGTCTAAGATGCTAAAGCATAAAGCTGAAAAGGTAGTCTAAGATGCTAAAGCATAAAGCTGAAAAGCTAGTCTAAAATGCTAAAGCGAAAAGCTAGTCTAAGATGCTAAAGCGAAAAGCGTAAAGCATAAAGCATAAAGCGCCTGCACTAGACTTATTCCATCAAAGTCGAAGGACTTCGCGAAGTCCTCATGTTTCCGCTCCATCGACTCCAATTTCTGCTTCAACTCGTCAATGCCGGCCACCTTCTCCGTGAGCTCCTTGAGGGCCGCCGCTGCCACGTCCTTGAGTGACTGCTCGAACGAGGACTGCAGACACTGCTCCGTCTCGGAGAGGGCCGCCATGATCTCACGCGTGTGAGCAGCTTGATGCGAAGGAGCCGTGGTGATGACGAGAGATAGCAATCAACCCTAAGGTGATTGCAGTGCAGAAATTGCAGGCAAAACAACTCCCAGGACTAAATCTGATACCAATTGTAGTATCTCGACCGATGTGGAGCAAGATACTACGGTGAAGGGGGGAAAATTGGAGGAAGAAGAGGAGAGGAGGGGGGGGGGGGCGCGGGAAGAACAGAGGAATTGGGGAGGTAAGTTTTTGTATTCAAATATTGATGCTTGTACATGAGGTTGAGCCTCTCTTATACACAAGCGCAAACGACGCCAGCTAGGAACAGCCCAGGCCCATACAATCAAACAACTCGCGCGCGCCGGTAACTGCTGCCTAAACAACTGGCGGAGACAGCTGCTTAGCTGCTGGCGACGACACAGATGTTCTCTATCATAGTGATGAGGAGATCGAGCTTTTAAGACATTGTGGTGGTGGTCACAGGATTGACAGCGTCGGCCATTGAGGCAATACGCCGGTGCTGGTTTCTAGATACCAATTGTTGCGGTGGATGATCCACCGGGCTGAGACACGTACCCCGCCACGGCTGCAGCTGAAAGTAATCTTCCCCCCGTGGAAAGATCAACTTCTTTTCTGCTTACCCTCAATTGATCTCTTGCTGCCTTATATACATAGCAGGGCTAAACAAACCCTAAACCGACTAAAACAAACCCTAAACAACCTAATCTTTAACTAACAAACTCTAAACAACCTAATCTTTAAACTAACAAACCCTATCTAACTGGCTGCCGCACGCTACAACAAGATCACTCTTGTATATATAGAAACATGAAAGACAAATTGCTGTAGGGAGTAAATTGAGCCAAATGGCAAACTTGTGATAAAATGAACCAAAGGTAATTTAGACTTTGGCTATACTTGAGGGTAGTAATTTGAACTTTATCCTATTTTTATATAACTTGCTTTATCATTAGAGTTATTTAAATCACAAATTATGATTTCCCACATTTGAGCTAATTTTTTGGATAAGACAGATGGTCAAAGATCATGTTAGAAGTCAATGTTAGAAGTCAATGGAGACAACAATTTAGGAATGGAGGAAGTATAAAATAAGAGGAATAAGACCTACCTTTCTTAACATTGTATCCTGAAGATTTGAGGAAGGGAATCATTTTTGCTTCAATCTCATCATACCTAAAACAGGTACCACATTCCGAATCTGGTTATTTTCATGCACTTACAATATCAATAACATCAATACCTGTTAGCATTAATTCAAGAATTAGATATACCTTTCTTTGGACCATTTGACAGTAGGTTCATCCATTTTATTTATAACAACTACCAGCTTAGCAACACCTAAAGTTTTTGCAAGCAGTACATGTTCACGAGTTTGTCCTCCTTTTTCATAACCTGTTTCAAATTCACCCTTTCGAGCAGATATGACCTAAAAAGGAAACAGATAGTTTAAAACCAAATTTACATCTAGGGTAAATGAAAATTCACTAAATAATGTGAATATGGATACCAGAACACCGATGTCAGCTTGAGAAGCACCACTAATCATATTTGGAACGTAACTTTTGTGACCCTGCAAAGCCAAATCACTCAATAGAAAAACATATCGGAAGTGCGGTCTACTTAATGACTCAAACCTAACAGCACTCATATACTTAAAAACATCAACAGGTCCTGGACATCAATCAAGAAATAAACATAAATGAAATAACTAAAAGATATTTTGACGAATCATTTGGATTTTACTTAGCAGATATGGAAGTTGAAACATATGATGGTTTAGAATGGCAGTGTTACCAGAAAACAGAAGTTAATCCATATAAAATTTAAGGAATTAATTCCTACGCTAATCAATATCATTAGATTAGTAAAGCTTGGGAAAGGAGTGTCACCATACTTTCCTAAAAATACAAAATCCTTGGATCCAAATGTTATGTATGAGAACCATAAGTTTCCAAAATAACATGACGCAAAGCTAACAATTATATAGTTGTCATTGTCTGCCAGTCACGATGACAACTATTTCTTGTACCGCCTCCAGCCTATTAAATGATAGGTCAATTTTAACTTATATAGTTGTTTATCCAGTCTACCATCATGCTGCAAGAAAACTTAAAAGACCAGAAATTGAAACTGTAATACAATTTCCATAAAAATAAAAGAGAGGAAACACACAAAATAAAATATCAAAACCATTTGAAATAGAAGTCCAGTTACCACGTGAGCACAGTTGCATGAATAATAATTAAATATCAGATTAGAGTGAGGACTTTCTATATTGTATGCGTCATAGTAAGAGAGAAATACCGGTGCATCTAAAATAGTGAATCGTGTGTGTTCTGTCTCAAAGTGGGCTCTACCAACTTCAACAGTCTTTCCCTGAACACATGACAAAAGATATAATTCAGAATACGATGCTATGTTTTATACTATAAGTTGCAGAATGAATAAGATTAGTACGAACGAATTACATATATCATAATAATGTTTGGTACAAAACACGGAGAATGTTTGGCACCACAACAAAATAAGTAGAGACCTAATGTACTAGTGTTAAATCATCTTGTAACAGTAAAACATGAAAGAAGATACCTTAGATCTTTCTTCCTCATTTGTGTCCATGATGTAAGCCATGTACCTGCAAGTGTGTAAATTACAAAGGAAAACAGGTATCAGAGTGACACAGTGAACATTCCTGATTTAGCAATCAACAAAAAAATAAGATATCAGACAGACAGGGTCCTGCAGCATAACTCTTCCCAAATATATTAAAGAATATGCAATTACTTAAAAACATTGAAAATGAATCGGTTTTGTAGATAAAATAGTATAAATTCTAGTGCCCATAAATATCACTATTTCACTCCTAAACTGCATTCTGATGTACCAGTAAAATGAATCTGTTATGTATTCTAATGTGCATAAAGCTTTCACTAGTTTTCCAGCATATGTATTGAAGTTAAATTTGATGTTGTTTTCCAAAAAGTTAACGTACTTATGAACTTCACAACAAAGCAATAAAATGCAAAAAGGACAAGAAACAGGTCTATCATAAGCTTATTTTTTAGATGTTCAAAGATCAATGAAAGAACCAAAGTAAGATGACAAAAAAGCCTAGGGTGCAATCAGTTAGAAGTTAGTCTACAAACTGAAACAAACATGAAAAATGAGAATTCATTGTTTTAGTAGCATAATGTACAATACACCAACATTTAAAATTATGTGCAAGAAAACCTCATTTTCCATATAGGGACATATGCCTTGAGACCATACATAACATGAAAATTTACTCACCAGCTTTCTCGACTTTTATCCTTTGCTTCCTTCTCATATTTCTGGATGGTCCTGTCATCAACTTGACCACTCAGGAACAAAATCTGCCCTCCGGCGGTAGACTTTCCAGCATCTGGTATGCAACAGCAAAATTAAGATAAATAATCAGTGATGCTGTCACCAAAAAGATGTTTCGCCCTGGTAAAGCTATTCACTTAATAGGGAAGGAGTATTTACAAGGAACAGAAGATAAAAATGAAGCAACCTGTTTACTGGAAGCTAACAAATATATAAGGCAGTGAACCAGATGATCTAAAACAGAGTTCCAAGTAGGGCAGAGTAAATTCTTTACAGCTAAAAAGTAGTAATTCTTGGAAGGCATCAACAACTACAGCTAAAGAGAGAAACAGTTAAGAAGGTATTCTGCACACCTATCTAGTTGACCCTGAAATATGGTTGAAACAAAGCATGCAGTATACAAAATTAACTTACCAACATGACCGATGAAAACCACATTCAAGTGTCGTTTCTGTTCCCCCACCTCATCTTCTGACTCATGAGCATCTTCATGTGCAGCAGCTGCAGTGATACCACAGCAAGGTTTCATAAAAGAGTAACTCAGAAAAAACAATGCAGGAACAAAGAGCAGGAACAGTGACTTTGGAACTGTCACATAACTCCATACAGGGAAACTAAAAATTTCAGTGCCTAAAAGGCTAAAATTTCTGTATAGCAGCATGAACGCGAAAAAGAAACTGGGGACCAGCAGCCTCTTTAGGAAGCCTCCTTTCAGCTGAATGAAAAAAGAACAAATTGTTTCGAAAAGATAAGATCATAAAATCATCTATTTCATTATATTACTAAAAATTAACAATAAAATGATGGTAATGCCTCTTGAAACTACTCCTCTGACAATTAGAAGTCAACTTATTTGCAGCATGTTCAATTAATCAAATTTGAATGAAACAGAGGGCAGAACACAAAATTAAATAACTTTTTTACTTCAGTTCTCAAAAACAATTAAGATGAAAAAAAAATTGAACAAGAGTGCATGTCATCAATACCATTTGTGTTAAGTTCCAAGGACTGAAGAGATGACTGAATTTCCTTGACACCTGAAAGAACATGATGGGTTACTACAGTGTAATTAAGATGGCAACCAAAGTGTACTGCATAGCCATAAATGATCATTACATGCTGAAGCATAGCTTGTATGCATTCTTGTTGTGAAAAGAATTTTAAGATATGCTAGATACACAAACAAAATTTACACGCTGCTGGTAAAATTTATAGTAGAGTACTGCAAAGATAAATGAATAAAAATAACTCCTCTATTTTAAGTCACATTCAAAATAGCAATAACAAATAAGAAAGGTTCCAAAATCCTAAACAAATGATCTTCTTAGATCGTTAGGTCAGGTGTATATCCACCTCTTTAAAATGTAATAAATTACAAGTAGAATCCCCATACTAACAAAAATGATTCAAATTTAGTCAAGGAGCAAGTAGATACAGCGCAGAAAACACCATGCAAGTCCAAAGCTGTATGATAAGATATTCAGCACAGCCAATTGATCACATTCAACTCATTAAAACTACAATAATAGTGCCTATCAGAATTATTATTTGGTTCAAGAATACAGCCAGCCAAAGTGTGGAAAGCTCTTTGAAGACCATATTATCCTTTTGAATGGAAGCACAGGTGACATAACGCTGAACTGCATAGTGCTTCCCTTGAATTAGGCACAAAAAGCATGCATCGGAGAGAAAACATTTTACATCTGGTTTGTTATATGAAAATGAACTAAAGCACAGCATAAGAAATAGTGCTACATGCAAGAACCCAGCAAAGAGCTTTCTTTCCCTATGATACCAAAAGACAAAAAAAAAGTAACTGGAGACTGTACTGTCCGCGATAGGCATTGTTCTATGCAAGGAACATGGCATTCTATTCCAATACAAACTTTCCTTCGAGGGACCAGAAGAATTAGCCCATAATTGGGTAAAATGTTGAGAATAAAAAAGGAGTTGACATACCGTTCTTGTTTTTGGAAGGAAACATAGAAATAGGGTATATACATCATATCACACATCAAGCTGGAGTACCTGAGTAGGCGTTTTGTTCCATGTTCATCACATGTTTGTCAGGGCCTAGATAGAAGTTATACCGTAAGAAACTAGTAAATTAGGTGTACAGTTTACAATTGTATGAAGTGGAGCCCATGCAGGACTTGGAGCCAGTGAGTGCTTATAAAGTAGCCCAAGACGACCGCTTAGGCAGAGACACCTAACCAGTGCACTTTTGCCATAATTGGTAGGATTGGCAGCAGAAGGTACTGGACGGTTTAAGCACTGGACACAACTGGTTGGGACAACAACAGTAACAAAAAAAAATATTTTCGTCCCAATCAAGATGGGGTAGTCTAGAGATGAAACCCCCCAAGAACCAAAGCACAAGGATAAAAAAGACCAAAGAAATACTGAAAGGGAAAGAGAGAGATAAAACAAGAGAAGAAGGGAAAAACCAAACATAGGAAAAGGAAGGGGAAATTGGAACTCAAGGTTTTAATAGCGAGCACCCACAATTTCCTATCTAAGGCTAGCTCCTTGGAGATATCCGAATCCTTCAAATCTCTCTTCATAGACTCCTCTCATGCCTAGTCTTCCTCTACCTCTTTTCACATGATTAGGCTGACTTATCGTCCCACTACGAACCAGTGCTCCTATTGCCTCTGTTGGATATGTCTGATCCACCTCAAACGATGCTAGACAAGCTTCACCTCATCTGGTGTCACCTCCAATCTCTCATATGTCATCACAATAGAGTGGATGGACAAAAACGTAGTCAATGAAAGACCTCAGGGGAGACCACGACGTGGTATCAGAGAATCAACGAATGAGCTGCAGGGGAGACCACAAGTGACAAGTTTATCAGTTGTCTCTTCTCCATGCAAACGACAGCTGCCAACTTTATAACCAATTTCCTGACTGCTGGCCATGGAGATGAGTAGGAGTGCCTAGGATGGCAGGCTACGTGCTAGTCAGTACCCAAAAGATGGTATTAGTCGAAGACAATTTCAATTACCATAAACGACCTAAACCACCATTAGATTCACTTAATAGCTAGAATTTGTACAGGTGTGACTCATGGAAATTCTCACCGTCTAGGGGATATTCTATCATCTTTATTATAAATGGTGGCAACATAGCATGCAGAGGTGCTAGGAACCACCTCTCCTTTAGTCCTTAATTGACATCTAACCTACGCAGCAGCCAAACCCTAAAGAGGCGCTAGGCGACAACCTGCAAGCTAAAGCTTCTCCAATACAACTCATCGTGAGCATGCATGTACTACCAGTTGGCTGACAAGGAACATGACAGCTGCCTACTTTTAACTTTCCAGGGGCAATTCACGGAATTACAAACCAAAACAAGTGATCTGAATCCCAATCAGCTATACAACAAAGCTACTATCATTACCAATTAATGGACAGTCGTAATCTTAGTCGTGCAGCAACACATCAATACTTAGAAGCAATGCAAAAACAAAGGATGCTCTATGAATCTAAATGGCCAACAGGCAGGAACCAGAGTGGCTTTGTTGTGGATGAGGATCCACCGGGCTGGGACACGTTCCCGGCCACGGCTACAGCTGAAGATAACCTTTCCCTCGTGGAAAGATCAACTTCTTTTCTGCTTACCCTCAATGGATCTCCTGCCTGCCTTATATAGACAGCAGGGCTAAACAAACCCTAAACCGACTAAAACAAATCCTAAATAACCTAATCTTTAACTAACAAACCCTAAACAACCTAATCTTTAAACTAACAAACCCTAATAAACTAACTGATAACTGCAGCTGCTGCTGCCATAACAGGCTTTGGTGACAGTTCATGGAATCATGAACCGACACAGGAACAGAATGAAAATTAGCTATACCAAACTGCCATTGGCCAACCATCCAAAATGGATGGATGGTCATAATGTCACTCGCGCTGGGACACCATACGAAAGCTACGGATATGATGTATGAATCGAAACGGTCATCAGGGTACATGAGCTAGCGTCTGACTAGGTAAGATCTATTAGCTCGGTCCCGCCGCAAGCATCACACAAAGCCAAATGAACAAAATCTCAGAGATCAAACGCCAAAGCCTGATCGTGAAGTCTCCCGCGCGTCGCATCAAACCCCCACGCAGGCGACGCTAACCCTCGTAAGACCCAAACAACCTCGTAATCGAGCGCGCCAGCACAGCGATCGGCGCTAAAGAGGCCAGATCTAAGCAAAGAAGTCGTAAAACAGCACGACAGGACAGGAGATAAGATACACTCAGGGAGGCTCGCTCACCTTCCGCCGGAGGCGCGGGCGCAGGATCAGTGGTATCCTGTGAGGCCTCACCGGCCCCCTCCGCGGGGGTGTCGGAGTCCACGGGCATGGGCTCCGCGTCCTCGCGCGCCCAGTCGTCGACAGTGGTGTCCTCGGGCGGCGGGACGTGGTGCTGCGGCGGCGGCGCGGCCTCGGCGTGCGCGTCGTGCTCCATGCCGCGAGGCGAGGCGAGGTCGAGGAGGGCACTGGGCGGGGGCGGCGGACAAACGTAGCAGCGCTCGGTTGCCGGCGTCTAGGGTATTGAGGTGGCGGCGGGTGTGGATGGGATTCCGCAGTGCTGATGAAGAGAAGGCGGCTGCTGCTGCCGCTGGCTGCCGGGTGTCGTCTTCCCGTGGCGTGACGCGTGCTTCGGCCGCAGGTTTGCGCAGGTTCGCTGGACTCCGGACTCTCGGTTTGGGCCTGTCTGAATCCACCACCACCAGATAACCGCAGCCAGGCCCAGGGCTTTCGGAATCCACCAAATAACCTGCACTTGACGGACGCGAGAAGCAGGATTAGCAAACAGGCAAAATAATTAGGGGCATTTGCTCTTCTGAATTTTTTTAAGGTTAATAGCCAATTTAATTCTACTTTTCAACTTTGCTTATTTGAAGCTGCTTTTGTACTCTAAATAGCTAATTTAATCCTTATTTGCAAAAAAAAAGTTCAAATAATTAATGTTTTGAGTCAAATTGGTTATTCAGAGTGTAAAAGTATTGTCAAATAATTATAGTTGAAAAAATAAAGTTAAATTGGTTATTACCTTTAGAACAAGGTCACACAAGCAATTATCTCAAATAATTACTGCATATGCAAGAGTAGATAATTGTGAATATAATTGTCTATCAGTTGTTTCATTGATTAATTGGTACTTTTGTTGTCCTAATTTTTAAGTCATTTTAGGTTTAAACATAAAAATTAAGAAAAATTGAAAAAGTGAGATGTTCTAAATAGATACTCCCACCGGTTCCTATCAGAAGTCGCAGTTGCATTTGAAAAGTATCGTAAAGGAAGGTCGTTTTGAGAGAATTAGTCATCACAGGACTGAAATACCCTTCACGCTGAGTTACTGCGGTGGTGCAATGCTTCGTCTACTGTGCAGCCACGAGGATTCCCGAGGAGACGGATTAAGGGCTTTTGTTTTGTTTGACTCAGAGGTTTTGAGTTTTTAAAAAAACTGATCGGTGGCTAGTTCAAAAACTGGCCAGTAAAGTAGTGATTATTGGTTTTTACAGTATATATTTAGCTTTTTTGCACATCAAAAGCTAGAAAAGGAGCTCTGAGTGAGCTTTTCAGCTTTCAAAATCTTGTTTCTTTCGGCTTGAAAAAGCGTAGCAGCCGTAACGATGATTGGTAACCAGTCGGACAGAGGGAGGGTGTAATTCACAAGGAGGCATTTGCGCTATTTAATATGGGCAAAAATAGAAGAATTACCACTAATTAATCACTCTTTGGTATCTACAATCATGTTCTAAACGACCTTTATTGTGAACCCGAGGGAGTAGAATGGAGTTGTATTCAGAAAAAAAAGTGTCTCAAAAAATGAGAACGACTTATAATTTGAGAAAATTGATGAGTCCAAAATGACTTATAATTTGGGATCCATCCGATTTTAAAATATTGATACAATTGACTTTATCAACTTTGACTACTTTTCTTATTTAAAAAATATATTATATTTATTATATTTTTAATAAGATAAATGATAAAAAGTTAATGTTAAAAGTCAATGGATTTTAAAACCTAAGGGAGTAGTATAAGATCAGGGACTAGTATCCAAATAAAGGAAAGCCACTTTAGAACTAGAGGACCTAGATTGCATGTCTTAATAGTCATTTGATTATACTCCCTCTATTTGTAAATTGATGTCGACGTTGAGTTCTAATATCAATTTTGATCTTATTAAAAAAAATTCAAATATGTAAAATTTTAAGTTGTGATTCAAATAACTCTAATAATAAATTAAATTAGAAAAAATATATGATATTTATCAAATTTTTTTTAATAAGACGAATGTTCAAAGTTGATGTTCGGTGTTAACTTCTAACATTAACTTTGACCATTCGTCTTATTAAAAAATTAGTTTAAATATGTAAAATTTTAAGTTGTGATTTAAATAACCCTAATGATAATTAAATCAAATCATAACAAAATATATATATTTATTAAAAAAATTTAAATAAGATGAATGATCAAAGTTGATGTTAAAAGTCAATAGCGACGTCAATTTAGAAACGGAGGGAGTATGACCTAGTTTCACAAGTTGCATCCCTCCTAGCTGTTACAGTCATAGTTGACTTATAACATCATCTTTAACTATTCATCTTATTAAAAAATGATAAATATAATTTGATTATTATTAAAGTTATTTGAAACATGATTTAAAAATTTACATATGTGAATAAATTTTTTGAATAAGATAAATGATCAAAGATGATGTTATAAGTCAATGATAACAACAATTTAGAAATAAAAGGAATATTTCTAAATCTGATTCGGTTTTTGCAATGATACTCTTGTATATTATCTTTTTTTTTTTGGAAGTTAATCGGGGGAGAGAATATCTCCACCTACTTCTCATTGCAATATCTTAAGTAGTAAATGCCTCTCAAGATTTCAAGGATACAAAAGCATGCCCAAAGGCGCAAGGGAGAAGAGAACAATATTACAACACAACTCGCCACACCAACACAATTACAAAGGAGACAACACAATACTAAACTCCAGCGACAACAAAAGGTAGGACTCACTTGATTGAGAGCACCTTGACGCCCACCAAGTGAACCACCATCCAGTGAGCTCCTTCGATGATCTTCATCCCCAGCGACTGTGAAGCATAGAGCCGAAATCAGCAGACGATAGTAGTTATTGTAGCGGTTTAGCGGCCATCCAAGATCCAAACAATAAGACTCCAACGCCCTTTGTAGGAAGGAAACCACAAAGGAGGGAGAAAGATTGAGAAGGAGAGCAAGGAGGTTCAAGAGAGGGGACCACGGTCTTTCTAACCCGGCAAAAGTTAAACAGATGAATCAAAGAACGAGGATTCTACAAAGAAGAAACTGACAATAGAACTAATCAACTCATTACCTTGAGGACCTCCAAACCATGCAACTGGAGAACATAGAGCCAAGAAGGCAGACCGTAGTTGTGACATATCACCTAAGAGGGCCATGCAGGATCCAAACGAGAGGCATTCAACGCCCTTTGAGGGAAGGAAGCCACAAAGGAGGAATGACTCAAGAGAGAAGATTGAGGAGATCCAAAATAGGGTATCATGGTCTCGCTAACCTGGCATAAGATGAAGTGACAAAGTCAATGGAAGTGACTGAGTCAACGGAGAGGAGAAACAAGGTAAAAGCACACAGAGAGACCCATACCAATTCGAGTGAAGTGTGGCTGCGGCTCACCAGGAGGGTGGCGGCAGGGCTTCTCTCCCATTCTTCGGCTAGAGCTGCGCACGAAGGTCGGATCTGAGGCGTATAGACCTGCTCCCGGCGTGCTCCTGGCGTGCGGCGTGTGGAGATCCCTGGCGCGTGGAGCGGTGCTCCATGAGGGCAGGGAGTCCACGCCGACGCCGACCACTATTGCTTCCTTCCCCGTGCAATCCGCGCCCAGATCCACGGCGCTAGGGACCGAGGGTCCCCGGATCGATGCTCCTGCGCCTGCACACGAGTGGGAGCCACTCCTGGCGCTCCACTTCGCTGCCAGCGGTTGGCGACGGCTGGAGTGTGCTGGCGTGCACGACGACAGCGGAGGAAAGGCGAGCAAGCTTGCGGGGGGCTTCAGGCGTCTGTACCATGGCGACCAGATCTGCGCCCTCGTGTCTCGTGCGACAGTCATCGAGTACTGCAACAGATCTGCAAGGCGGGCGCCGGCCGGTGGCTGTCCAACGGACGACTGCAAGGGCTGGTGGGGTTCCTTCCCTCCAGCGCTACCTGCGGTCGAGGGCTCAAAGCACTCGTGGCGGTCAGGGTTTGCGCTAGCACCCTCAGGGTGGCTCGGACCCCTATGGCGGGGCCCTCCCCCACCGGCGTCGGTGGCTATGTATCCAGGGCAGCTAGCTCAACTGGGTAGTGATGCTCATGGACTGGTGGTCGCTTACTGCAATATCCATCCATTCTAAGGGTTGATGGGTGGTGACCGGGTGGTTCCGCTGTTTGGCGGCGAGTCCGCGACCCCTCTGTCGACCTTGATCTACTTGAATCTGCTGGCGTAGCCAGCTCTTGCAAGTGTCTCCGTGCTTTGCTGCCACCTTGAACTCCCCCCTTATCGGTGAGTGCTAGGCCTTTTCACCATAGCTAGGTTGGCCTTGTTGGTTCGCAACTATGATGCAGAGTACCAGGCGAAAGTCAACAATGATGACGCCTTGAGCGCCTTCTCCTTAGAGCGTTGTGGAGGTGCTCTTGCATCGTGAATCTTCTTTACTCCGGGTGAAAATCTAGATTTAGCTTCCACTAAATCGGGCAATGCCAACATTCTTAATGTTGCGACCTCTTTGGAGGCATTGTTTTGGAGTCCCTGACTGGCCTTGCCTTGGTGCGGTGTATTTCTTTCTCCTTTTGTTCTCTTTGCTTTTTATATTTATCTTGCTGTGGTGATTTCGTATGTTAGGTAATACTAGTAGGTGTAGTATCACAATCAGCCATACAACACTGCTACTGTCATTAGCATCCAATGATGGTCATATTCTTGCTCATTCATCGATTGTAAATGAACAAATAAGCTAGTAGGGTATAACTCACTATACCACTCTAAGCTTTAGACCTGCTTATAAAGTGAGAATTTTTTTCATAATCTTTAAAAAATTTATGCAATTCATATGAAATTTCAAACGTGGACTGAAACATGGCCGAAACTCACGCTGGCTCGTGGTCGTCGTGCCACGAGGTCGAAGTAATACTGCTCAAACTAGGTGGTGTGGCTAGCGATCTCGACATCCTAGTCCACTGCAGTGTCACTTTCAATTTGAACATGGCTAGAGAGGTCCTCCCGTATCTCAATGCTTGGGACGTCTTAGGAATCTCGCTTAGAGAGGGCCTCCTCAAACCGCTCCGAGTGAGCCTCATACCTTAGGGCCTCTTTGGTAGAGCTTTAGTTCTTGATTCTTAGTCAGAATCAGAGAAGCTCTGCCAAACACTATTTTTCAAGAAAAGTGATTCTTATTTGATTCTGTGGAGTGATTCTCTGAAATAAACTAAAGAGCTGAGAGCTGCTTCTCATGATTCTGTGAAGTGATTCTCTATCCTGATTCTATGAGTTTATCTTAGAGAATCAAAGAGAATCACTTTCAGTCACAGAATCACTTCACAGCAGAATCAATAGTGAATCCAAAAAATCAAAAGCTGAGAGCTCTACGAAAGGGCCCTTAATCTCCGCCGTAGTAACCGGAGTCATCTTCATTGGTCTTGCTCATCGTAGCTATTCTCGTCAGAGTTATCTATTAACTCATCTAAATCATCTTTGATGTACTCCCTCCGTTTCTAAATTGTTATCATTGTTGATTTCTAATATCACATTTAATTATTCATCTTATTTGAAAATTTAGATGAAATATGGAAAATTATAAGTTGTGTTCAAATAACTTTCATGATAAAGCAAACTTTAATAAAATATATGACATTTATTAATTTTTTTAATACGATAAATAATTTAAAGTTGAAATTAAAAGTCAATAACGTCGACAACAATTTAGGGAGGTGTTTGGTTAATTGCAAGGCAATATCAACGTGAATGTTAATAGATGACAGAGTGATCTTGGGTGGAATCATTGATTCCTTTTTTGTTTGTTTGCATGCAGTGATGTGATTAGATACCATTACAACATTTGTTTTACGGCTCCCGCTGAAGCTAGCGTCGAGCTAGGAGTGGTCTACTTCAACAGCTGGAGCAATATGTTATTTTATGAGCCAGACCCAATTTACTTAACACATTATGAGCTATGAGTACAGGCCTAACCCTTCGACACCTGAACAAACTTGAATGACATTGCATTTTAGGAATCCGAAAAAGAGCTATTTTAAACACAAATCTGGTTGCAGCATTTTAGGAATAACAGATCCATTCAGCACCGAAAATAACCTGAATAACAGTGCATTTTAGGAATCCATGAAACAGCTGTCATTGGAGCTATTTTAAACACAATTCTGGTTGTAGCATTGCAGAAATAACGGATCAATTCAACACCTGAAAACCTAAGTAAAAGTGCATTTCAGGAATCCACAAAAGAGCTTTCATTGGAGCTATTTTAAACGCAATTCTGATTGTAGCATTTCAGAAATAACAGATCGATTCAACACCTGAAAACCTGAATAACAGTGCATTTCAACACCTAAACAAACCTAAATAACAGTGTTGGTTCAATTGGCCTGGAAAAAAAACATCATATAGAAACAACTATCCAAGTATCTTGAATCGATTGGCTTCCCATCACTTTGTATTCACTTCTT